>CAXIUT010000066.1:0-24314 GCA_964035545.1 Bugula neritina
CCCAACCCCAACCCCAACCCCAACCCCAACCCCAACCCCAACCCCAACCCCAACCCCAACCCCAACCCCAACCCCTACATTAAATATCATAATGGATCAATTTAATCACAAATTGATGACTATGACTATAATAATGTTAAATATTTATTAATTTTTTTACTAATCAGGAATCTAAGTTTCTTGTTTTAGAGAGATTTGATGATTAATTAAAATAATAAATAGATATCTTGAATAATATTCAACAAATCACCGATGCTACGTAGCTGATCCAACAGTTAATTGTGGAATTAGAGAAGATCATCGTAAATTTAAGATTCCCTGACACCTATGCCCAACCTTAATGTTGTGCCTAGTCAAGAGGCGATTCATATCCAGATTAAATATCATAATGAATTAGATCAATCATTCCTCAATGATTATTTTATTTTTTAGTATTTTGTGAAGTTCTTTCAAGGCCTAAGGACTCTGAGTTTGTGTTTTTAGATACATTTGATAACTTACCTTTTTGAAAGCTGGGATGTTTTTGCTGATTGGCAAAGTTAAAAAAGGTTTCAAGTAAAGACCTATTGTCTTATTTAGCCTTCCAACTGTTTCCTCTTTTTTGAGATAATCCATATATTTTTAAAAGTCAACAGTATATTCATCTTTTTCTTCATAGCATTTCAATATCTAAATAAATATAAACTTACGAATAGTTAGAGTTAATTTTCAGAAAGTTCAGCAAAATCAATATTGAGTAAATTAATTTTGTTTTAAATGAAGAATAAGTTGAGCACAAGATCTGATAAGTTATATTTCAAGCTGGAGATAACTGAATTAATGATTAGTTACTCATAATTGCCATTTATATTTTTTAATGTAAGGACCTTAGTTTTTGAAATGACTCAGAAGATTGTTAGAAATAGCATTAATTTTCATTTTTAGGCTGTTTTTTTTGAGAATATAAGTTCCAATATGATAAGTATAACTCCAGGTAATAGACATAAGTTTTAGGATTTAAGAAATAGTTTAATTAAAAGCAAATCTTTTCTTAATACTCCAAAATGCTGTCTTTAGATATTTCTCCTCCTATATCTGGAAATCCAAATCCCTACATTTTAGTGGCTATCATTAAGGCAGCTAAGGCAATAAGTTGAAGATCTTCTTGCTTTGGATTGGGTGTCTTTTGGAAAAAGAGGTCTAAAAAGTAACTTGTCTTGGCAAACACTTCTCTTGTATAGTTGCATTTGGATGATTAAGAAAGGAGATATTTCATTATTTTCTTTTATTAAAAGAAAAGTACATATCGTTGAATTGGAGAGATCTTACTCTGAATTATCTTTTTGTAGTCAAGATGATAGGGTCCTTTCGGTAGTTATGGGTCAAGTATGGGAACATTCTGATGTAATTTTTTTTTTTCAAAAAAGTTGTGTTGGGTCAGAGTGGAGTTTAAAACTTGATTGGGAAGAGTTTCAGGGTTATGCTATTCTTGATAGGTAATGGAATTTCTACGAACTTCGCAATGTAGCATCTCAAATCAAATAATTATAGCAAGAATAGTGTTGATTATGGCGCATGTTATCAATCAAACAAAAAGGGTATAAACAAAAGTTGATATTATATGATAAATAATCGAAAATATGTAGAATTTAAAAGTTAGACTTGTCTGTGTTATTATTTGAATCTGAGGTCAGTTTAAGTATTACACAAAAATGATTTGAATTTGAGAAATAACGTAAATGTACATATTAAACAAATTATCTAAGACTTAAAGAAAGCCTTTTTTAAGTCTTAGTTAAGCATAATATCATCATTAAGACTTTTTGTACTTTAACTCAGATAAGGATAACAAATTCTACCATAATATATCAGATCATATTAATCAAAGAGTTTTAAATTTGATAAAATCAGCAAATACGAAATGAATTAATCTATACTAAAAAATTTATATTTTTACTTTATCTGATATTAAATATGCTTCAATATGAATAATATTATATATAAGAGGAGATGCATCAAAACCTATAGTTTCCTTTGAATCTTTAAGCCTACCAGGAAAGAGAACCGGCTGAAGAACAGAGAATTAGATTTCAAAACTATTTTCCAGCCTCCTAATATCTACGCTCTGAGAGTGAACTGGTACCAATCTCAACTCATTGTTCATAGATTTAGAAAAACTATAAGAGTAAGATGGAGGAGTTCAATGTCGAATCTTTATACGAATCTGGCAAGATAAATATATATCCAAAGAAAAATACAGTAGACTTGAAGAATCATTTGAGCAAGAAGATGCAAAAGGTGGAAAAGAAGACATAGAAGGCGATGATTCAGATCGCAATAGGTTTATTGAAGAAGAAGTAGATGTAGGGTAAATGAATAAATGATAATGATAGCATATAATCAATTATCTTCCATCATTTAGTATAATTTAGTTGATGATTTTGCTATTCTGACTTTACTATTTTATATCCTGGAGATGATGAAGTTCATTTTGATGTCAGATTCGTCAGTATTTTGTTGTTTATTTGACTATTTAAGGACATTATTTGACTATCTAAGTACATTTCTATTTGATTATTTGAGTATTTGATTATTTTGATATTATTTGAATATATTTTAAGGCTATTTAGAAGGAACTTAATTGATTTGATTTTGACTTCTATAGGTTTTAATTTATGATTCTAGATATTTAATTTTATCTTTGTATTGTAATCTTTAAAGATTGAGTTGATTTTAATAATTATTGATTTTATTCATGAAGTAATCTTTTTATTTATGATAATCTTGTTTGAGGTTGTTATACATTTAATTAAAAACTTAGTTATTATTGGTTTGATTTTATTTTTGATTCACTAGATTATTAATATGTTTTTATAGTTATTAAATATGTAATTAATATTATTTTTATCTTCTTTGATATTGTTCCATCATATTATCTCTAGCTGTTAGTGTCTTTTAATGTTATTATATTGCATCTTAAAGTAATTTTATCTTATCTGTTATATCATCTATTACATTATTCTTTATTTATATTACTTTTTATAACTTCAATATATCTTATTGCATTACTTGATTATTAAATTGTAATTTATTATTTTACTATTACAATGCTTTTATTTGTTATTTTTATATATTTTTAGTACTTAATTTTGAATTACTTTAGTTATTTACTTTTTTAGGAATAAGTTATTTCTTCTTTTTTAGATTTGATGGAGATAGATTGCTCAGATGTTCAAGATAGGGTGATTTACTTCTTTTTATTGGTGATTTGTTGTTAGAATGGTTGTGAAGAGGAGATTTAGATCTGTTATTTGCTTTTTATTTGCTTTTTAATGTTATTCTTTATGTGCTTTTATTTTTTTTATGGCTTATTTAGTGCAGTTGATATGTTCCTGATCGACAAGAGTTAGTTTATTTCTTTTGTTGCTCTGATTTCTTTAATTTTAGTGATGAATATTCTTTACTTAATTTTTATTCTTTATGAGGTTTTTAGAATGGAAGTTGAATATGACTTATTTATTTTTTTATGTGTAAATTGTTATTTTTTTGTCGATATTCTATTGAATTAAAAGATTGTAGCTTATTTTTAGATGATTTTTTGTTATTTCTTGATGCTTGAATAGTACATACTGTATAATTTTATCCAATATAAATATGATTAATAATTTGATTATCCATAGTTATGAGTGGAAAGGGTTTATTTCTTGGTTAATAATCACTGATTCCAAGTTCTCCATATGCATTTTTACCCCATATCCAAGCCTATCCTGACTAGGTAACAGCAAATCCATTATCTAGGCTAAGTTGAACAGATTTGAAAGGTTGTGACAATTTAGCAAATTATGTAAATTGATCATATGTTTAATTGTTATATTTGCCTTAAATATACAATCTTTTATTTTAGCTAATACCAACAAAATAATCTGAGGCAGCAATTTATATAAATTTGATTTTAGTATCAACTTAGAAAGTAAGAGTAGGTTTATTTTTTTAACTCATATATAATTGACCATTATCTCTGAGAAAATAATTGTGATTGACTCCAGGTGCAATATCAATGATATTTTTACCATTTAGTTGGTTTATTAGTATAGGATCTGAATATGTTTTTGTTTAATACCACTAGTTTCTTTTAAGATGATAAATCGAGTGAGTTGTAGTGATGAATATGTCGTTGTAGTTCATGTAGACGTTGATAGAGGGTTCTAGTATGTTTATTTTGGAGGGAGTTAGCTCTCCATTGACTATTTTTTATGAATTGAATTCCATGATGAAGGCTTATCCTTGTGAATTTATTATTACTATCATGTTGTCAGTAGTTGCTATATCGAGGACTGATTGGAAGGTGTTTATTTGGTAGATTGCGCTTTGGTAGTAGCATAGTAGAGGATTTGAAGGTTTAGGTAGGATGAGGATATAATCGTGTCCTGGTGCACATTTGTGGATGGGCTGGTTGATGGGTATTTTTTGAGGGAGAGAATATGTTTTTTTATGGTTTTGTCGGAAGAGTCGATTGTTGTTACCTTTGTTATTTATTAAGTACTTCCCCAGACGAACATTATCGTTAAATTTAAAATTATAAACCATATACTGCATATTATATCAAGTTAATTAAATTAAGGTTCATTGTTAATACTTAATATTGATTTCTATAATAATAAAATGAAGTAAGGGTTTTTTCAAAACATAAAAAACTTTTTCTAAAAAATAAATTCTCCTTCCAAGCCTTATGAAGATTAATCCCCTACATCAATCGATCCTAAAGTATATTTAAAAGCATTTAGATCATTAATTTCAATGTAACTTAACAAAAAAGTCCTCAGAAAGAGATCAACCAAGAAAACAATGAATTAAAGTACATAGATATAAAAGTAGTTAAGGTGATTTAGGTTTATTAATGGATTGGAGTTAGTTAGGTATAAGTAGTATGAATGTGGTTAGTGGCTAAATACCTGTTTTGGTTGATAGCAGGTATGTATAGACTAAAAATGCTTATGGTCATTTTTGTCGTTGTGTCCTCATATTGACTGAATATCAACTTTTAATTAAGATAGCTGATGGGGTGATTCGGTTTTCATTGGGTAAGATTTAGAAAATGAGTAGACAAGTTAATTCCTAGAAAGATACTCAGATGATGATTAATTTGAAAGATGGGAGGGTTTTTAAGTTGATCGTTGGGAGTTAGATTTTGAGTAGAAATATATACTAAAAGATATAGACTTTTGTAAATGTTAAAAGTAAAAATCAATTCTTTGCTTTTAAATACTACTAACATAATAAATAACTGGAGAATCAGTACAAAGGATGGCAATTGTATGATATGAGGGCATAGTACAAAAGAATGGGATTGAATTTGATGCCGCATACTTAGGATAAAATATCATAATATTGGGGATTATTCAAGTAGGTTGACAATTCTGGTGGTAAAATATGTCAAACCTATGCAAGCAAGATAGTAGTTCCTTCGAGAATGCCTTATGATAGTATAGTTAGATGTGCTAAATTCAGATGTAGATATCGTTTACCAGCTCTATCATATGCTTATCAATACAGAAAAGGTTAGTTTTCAGGTTTATATCGATCTAGTCAGAGCAAAGTAGGAGTGAGTAATAATAGATCTTCTGATGATTAGTTGTTATTGAAGTTGATTGGCAATCCTAAAATCGATCCTAAAACTTATAATAATGATACTTCTAGTCATATGTAGGTTAACTGTGTGATATATGATGCTCGTAACAAGATGGCTGCATTCGGTAACAAAGTAGTAGGTAAAGGGTATTAATCTGAATAATACTATTTGAATTGTAAGGTATAATTTTTGAATATTCCTAATATCCATGCTGTTAGGTAGTCTTTTAACAAGACTTTGAAGGCGGTTCATGGAGATGAGTTAAAATTTTATTCAGCATTGTCTGAATCTGAATGGTATGATTTTATATTTTTGATTATTGAAGGTGCAAGTAGAATTGTTTAATCTTTGATGGAGGGAAAAAATGTTTTAGTGCATTGTAGTGATGGATGGGATCGGACATCTCAGTTGTGTTCTTTGACTGGGATATTACTTGATCCTTATTATAGAACTATGGCTGGGTTTCAAGTGTTGGTGGAGAAAGATTGGATGCGTTTTGGATATCAATTTGCTGTGAGGATGGGTCAGGGAGTGAATAACTCTGATCAATAGGGTAAATCTCAAGTATTTTTGCAATTTTTGGATTGTGTTAGTCAGTTGCTTCATCAATTTCCTCATGATTTTTAATTTAATTATAGATATCTTCAGGAACTGGAGTAGTTATCACATAGTCTTCTTTTTGGTAACTTTTTATGTAATTCTGAATTATAGATGAAAAATAATAATATATAGACTAAGACTGTATCGTTATGGAGTTATTTTATGAAGAATAAATAGAAATATATTAATCCTTATTACTTTAAGACTAATTTAATTTTGTATCCTTGTAGTTCTGGTAAAAATTTTCGTTTTTGGAAATAATATTTTTTACAGTATGTAGATGGTTTTTAAGATATCTATAATATCCAGCCTTGCAAGTTTAATTAGTAATTATGAATTAAAATAGATGTACTTTGGACGTTATGTACTAGAGACTTAAAAAATAGAAAAATAAAATGTAGAAACAAGAAGACAAATACAAAGATACAAAAGCTAAATAAAATAGTTGATGCTGATAATTTTTATTCATTATCTATGTTTTTATTGATTTTAATTATTTTTAGAGATTTTCCGCTTAGTATTATTATTATATTAATGAGTGTGAAGGAAGAAGAGTTTCCTTTCGAGGAATTTATCGAAGCTTTGCAATAAGGTGGATCTTTAAAGAAATCTCTCAAAAATATACTATCAGCAGTCATTGAAAAGAATATGTAAAGTTAATAATATAAAGATATTGGACCTACTCAGCCGTATCAACCATTATAGAAATATTAAAAACAAAAGATTAAGAACCAATTATTAAATGTCGATCAATGGAAGCTGCTACTATTCTATTTTAAACTTGTGAGTATCCGGTTTTTGTTTTTGTTTAAGTTTATTTGCTTCCCATTTTATTGGAAGTTTCAAACTATAAGGGCAGGAAATCATAGGAGCTAATATCATATTATTTTCAACAAACTCAAAGAAGTGAAGATTCTCCTTAAATGAAACAAATCAGTCTATAATTTGTTGAAAGATGTCATTAGCTTATATTCTACGCTGCTAAAATTAAACCTTTTAGAACTGTTTAAACAGAAGAACTTCAACAAGAATCTCTATTCTTTAAAAATGCTAGATTACTAAAATAAAGAGGAACAGAAGAACCTAAAAAATATACTTGGTGTAGCTAAACCAAATAAAAAGAATATAGAAAGCGTTATCTTTCTAATTTAAAAAAGTTTAATTAGTAATCAGATTAATGGACCTAATTTTTACTAGTTAACTTGTTAGAATAAATTCAAACTGGAAAGAAATAACTATTATAGCTAAGATTACTTTTACCCTATGGATAAAGTTTTATGACATCAGCTATTATTAATTTTTGTTAGGAAGAACTTTTAGATATTTCTTAATCTCTTGATTTGAAAAAGAAATATCTGGGTATTTTGAATTAGTTAGTTAGAAATGGGGATATCTAAGCTATAATAATGGTTAAAAATAGTTAGATTGTACCAACTATTGTGTCTCATATCAGTAAATTTCCTGGACAGCAAGGAGTTAATGTCGGATAGGGTATTTTTCCTTAAGTTAAGGCAACTAAGCAAGTAAAAAAATAGTTTTATTGTGACTTTTTAAGATGTCTTTAAAACTGGGCTACCTCTCTACCTGAAGATTACGATTCAGATGATTTCAATATTAAGAGTATCTATGAACATTTAAAAATTGCTAAAAAGTTTAAGTTTCCTTAAAATCTTTTAATAAATAGGTATAAGAAGGAAATTTTGTAAAATATTTAAAAGAATAAGGAGAGAAATGATCGTTTGCTTTAAATTTTAGAGAACATGTAAGAAAGTAAGCAGCAATCAATAAGTAAGCCAGCTGTATCTAAAATGAGTAATGTTTTACAGAAGACAACTTTACTAGCACCAGCTCAACTATAGATCAAGCTTGAAGATATCAAAAAAAGTCTTAAATAAATAGTAATAAATCAATAAAAAGCAGAAGCTAATGAAAAAGCATTGCGTCAATTCAAAGATAATTGGATAACATATTTATAGTCTCTTGATTTTGATGGAACTGACTAGGAACATCTTGAGTAATTGATAGGAAATGGTTAGAAATGTGTCTAACAGATTCAATTGATAGTTCCTATTTATGCAAATTTATCTAAAGGAAAAATTAATTATAGATAATTCAAAGAAAGGGTTTGTGATTCATTAGAGTTTCACAATGATGTGAGTCAAACTAATATGAGTATGGATAAATCTAAATCAATCAAAGTGAGTAAAATAGCTTTAAGTAAGATGGGTAAAAGTAAAGTAGCATCCAAAATGGGTAATTCTTATTTATAGAAAATAAAAGCTAAGAGTAAGATAGGAGATAAGACTAGAATGAATATGAGTAAAGCTATGGATCGAAGTAAGGTAATGGAAATAAGCAATATGTTGGAAAGAAGTAAATGCATGGATAGAAGTAAACATAATATGGGAGATACTAGTATGAAGAAAGGTTACTAAAAGACATTAGATTATCAAAAAATATAGAGTGCTAAATAGTTAGAATCAGAAAATATAGATGAATCTATTACAAAAAATTATAAAATATAAGAAAGATAAACAATAACAAACTTAAAACAGCATTTTTAGACTCCTAAAACTAAAAATATTGTTATTGAAGATGTAATTACATCAAAAAAACATCAAATCCATTCTAGTAAAGATATTTATGAAGATTAAGATGAAAAAATTATTAGAATTGCTGATTATTAAGTAGAACCTTATGAATAAAAAAAGCCATCAACAACTCCAAAATTATCTAGTAGTAGAGATAAAAGTCATAATTCTGGTTCAAAAATATTGGGTAGAAGAAATAATAGTAGACTTGATAAATCAGGTGATAGTAAAATAAGTATAGGAAGAAGAAGTATCAGTGGTAAGAAGATAAAATAAACATCTTTATTGAAAAAAAGTCAAATATAACAAAATAAAACTCAAAAAATAAGTTAAAGTTCACAATCAATAGAGAATAAAATTAAATAAAATGAGACAATTGCCCTTAAGAGTGGTATTAAAAATGAAGTTTCGATAAAAAAGAGTTAAAAATAAGAATAATACGATAAATTTAATGTAGAAGCGGGAGAAATATCAAGTATTCATTCTAATTCTAATATCAGAGTAGTTCATCATTCTTCAGAAAAAAATCTTAACTTAACTAATCAAATTAGCGATCTTAATCATTCTAAATAGGCTTTCAAAGGAAAATAAATCAAATAAATAAAATAAACGAAATAAAAGAAATAAATAAAATAAGTTGTTTAATATGTGACCCAAGATTTTCAAGTAGCTCCTCTTGTTGGAGATTATTATCAAGAATCTCACAAAAAAGATAAACATGTTAAACAATAATTTTCCAAAAAAAGATTAGATGATTCAAGATCAAAAGAAAAACCTGAAGAAGGGCCAAATTTTCGAAACATTTTTATGAAAAAGACTGAACAGATCGAGAAAAGACATTTTAATTAAGTTAAAAAGAGATAAACTTCAGAGAATCATTATATTGTAAAAAAATAACCTTAGAGATAATCAAGATACACTGCTAATGGACTTTAGGCAGCAGCTAGAGAGGGATTTGTAAGCCCAACGAGTCGTAATTCTTTTAAGAATACTGATAATGGTCAGGTTTCATCAAGTAAACTAACAGATGTCAAGTACTTATAATAAAAAAAGAATAAAGAGATTCTGGCTTTACATTCTAAAATAAAATAACTTGAAAAAGAATCATTATCAATGAAAATGAAATTAGCCCATAAGGATAATGAAATTCGATCATTTAAAAGTAAAAGTGGATCAAATAATGGTTCAGAGAGAGGATTTGCTCATTTCACAACTGCAAGTAATAGTAATTTCTAAAAAAGTTCTCTTAGAAGTAGTTCAGCAAGCAGAAAAGGTGAAATGACTCAATTTCAGAGAGAAGTTTAAAGTGGTTATAAGCAATATCTGGAAAGAATCAAAGGAAATACTTTTAGAAAAAGTTTACTGAAGTTGAAGTGTTTGGTACATAGAACTGACTAGATTTAAATAGGTTGTTTATCTCAGCGTTGTGAGTAGATGCTTGAATCAACTCTCTATGTCACACCACATAGATTCGATATGATAGATTTTTCAATTTCAGTGATCCATGATCATCGATTGAAGATAAAAGTCTCTCCATAGAATGTTAAAGTTATTCCTGCTATGAAACAGCAAAAGATTCATTTGATGATCTAAGTGGATAAAATACCTTTTTGTGTTCCATAGTTCTAGATTAATTATAAAGCTGATTCCTAGTACTGTTCTAACTATAGTCGTTTAACTTTACCTTTGGCTTTTAATAAATTTTGTATTATTCGTCCTTTAAAAGTATAATCTAAAAATGATCGACATATTGATTATGTGAAGACAGATAGTTTTAAAATAAACATGAAGGTAATTAGACTAGATAAATTATCAGATGCATTTCCTAATTTTGTATGTTTACCTGCAATAAAAGGTCGCTAGTATTCAATTTTAGGAGCTACTTGTTAATTTGGTTCTTCTTGTTTTAATTTGATGGTTAATATAAGTGAAAAGATGTCATGGATTGAAGGGTATTTACTGAAGGGGGATTCCAAAGTAATGAATTTTTTAATATGCACTTTAAAGGAAATAATCGATGGTTCTAAAAAATGATAACTATTTATGCTGATTTTATTTTATCTGATGATTATTTTACTATTAATAGTTAAGTAATTTATTTATGTTACCTCACAATAGCTATCAATCTTATCAAACATTACCTCATCCTCAACAACAATCAATTGATCTTAATTTTAATGTTGATTGGAATACTAGAACCCTAAATTTCAACATGCCTCTTGCAGCCCAGCCTTTTGCCAAAAAGCAATAAGTTCCGATGGTATATCCAACTCGTCAATTAAGTCCAGGTTACTATCCTAATCAATCATATCTAAGCTCAAATCATCCTTCATCACTACCAGGTTATCCAATGACAGCATCAAGGCCGATTACCAATTATGGTAGACCTTAACAGATGCAAGCATCAGAGTATCAACGGTATCCTTCTGATAATTCTGAGATAATGAGACTATCAAGCAACAAGAATGTTAAATCTGCAAATGATACCTATCCTGAAACATATAATTCTTTTTCAATAAATGTTGAGAAATCTCTTGAAGCTGTAAATTGCGTCATATGTGATAAACCTATTAAAAGAGAACAGTTTCAAGCTCATTTAGATACTCATAAAGGGAAAAAAGTTGGATCACATCCCATCAATACATCTCATAATAGTAAAAAAAATTAAAGCAGAAATTAAGCTTCTAGGGGAGGACCTTCCTCTTTTTCAGTTAGAAATCAAAATTCATTTGCTCAAGCTGCATAACTATACCAGTAAAGTTCTTCTCCTAATTCACTTAGTTTTAAACCTAACAATTCAAGTTTTTCTAGAAGTAATCAAATAAACAAATCATCTTTTGAGAGATAGATCGAAGAATCTCAATCTAGGATAGTATATGTCCCTAGAGATTTATCTTCTCGAATGGTAAGTGGAGGACAATCTGACTTTAATTACAGTCAATCTATTGAACAGCAAATGATACATCAACCAAGTTTTAAAAAATAGGTTAAAGAGCCTTCAATATCTCATCCAAGTTTAAGTTTGCCTCATTCTAACCGTAATTCTCTTTCAGCTGGTGTTATTCCAAGTATTTCTCAAAGTAATAGGGGTAATACTATTAATTTTTCTCCACACTAAATATCAAGACAGAATGATAAAAGTAGATCTTCTCAAAATCAATTTTCTAGGCAAAGTGCCGCTAACAACAACAAATCTTTAAAAAAAACATTAAATATCAGAGATAATAGTAGACAATAAAAGAGTCAAAGTAGAAATAATCCTTTGAATTTTCAAGATTTGCATCAAACATAGTCTCAAATATATAGACCTCAGCAACCTAAACTTACTCGAACTGAGAACCAGAAGAGTTCTCTTGAGGATTGCGATCAAAGCATTATTCATCATTTGAATAATCTTTCTCTATTTAGCAAGGAATCATCTATTGGATAGTTAAAGAGATAGTTGAAAATTCGATAAATTGTAGAGTAAGATAGTAGTTCTTAAGATGATTTGTATTATTCAGTAAAACCAACTCCATCAGCTCGTTACTATACTTCAGTTGAGCATTCAAAGCATCCTAAGAGAATGTCTGATACAAAATATAGCAATGGTTTAAGTCGTACTAAACTTCCTGTAAACTATTTAGCTGTAGAAGAATTTATTCAAAATCCATTATACTATTCTTGTTATAGATCAACTCATCATAGATGATATTTATGTTTAAATTAATTATTTTATGATCTTATATCTATTTGATATTTATTTTTCCAATAAAAGAGGAATAGCATTTTATTTTTAATATTTATAAAACATTATTTTTAAAATTTCTGATGGGCTGGTTTCCTATTCTTTAAAACTTCTCTTCTGATCTAAATATTCCTCTTGACATTGTTAAAATACTAATTGCTTTCTTTGCTTCAATTACTTTGAGTATGTCTTTTGATATTTAGGTCCTCTTTTTAGAATAGTTCATGATAGAAACAAAAGACTTGTTTTGGGGATTTTTGGAGGAATTATTCTTCTAAATTTCATGCTCTAGGAGTGGTCTTTTTTTGTTCTAGGTGGCATAGTTATTCCTTACTTCTTAATGATTAAGTCATCTAAACCTTTTGTGGTAAGTGCAATATGTGCCACTATCTTGCTGCTAATAGTTCATACTCATCGCTTTATGTAAGTTCAAAGTTAATATTTAGAGTTCTTTATGTGAAATGGGCTATGGACTGTTCATTGTATGTGATGATATTGTCAACTAAACTGACTTACTATGGAAAATGGTTAGAAAAATAATAAAATAAAAAATAAACATCATTTTTAACATTTCTAGCATATAATCTATTCTATCCTAGCATACTAGCTGGTCCTACTTATAGCTATTAACTCTTTGAATAATATCTTTCAGTTCCTATTGTCAAACCAATTAAATTATTAAAAGCTTTACATCCTTTATTTATGGCATTAGGTCTTGCTACGATATCTGTCTTGGTAATTCCTAATTTTTCAAGTACATGGATTATTTAAAATTAATTTTATTTAAATATGCCTGTTTGGCAAAAGTATTTATTTTTTATTCCTTTTGGTTTTATATATAGAGCTAAATACTACTGTGCCTGGTATTTTGCTCAAACTTCAGCAAATTTAGCTGGTTTAAGTCAAAGTTCAACAGGATAATTCGACAAAGCTATTTCTGGTAGTATAAAATTTGAATCATAGCCAAATGCCAAGTTAAAAACTGAGTATTGGAACAGTAGTATTCAAGTATGGTTAAGAGTGGTAGTTTATGAAGGTTTGATTGCTAGGATGAATTCTTTTTATGCTTTATTTGGAACTTTTGTGATATCAGCTTTTTGGCATGGTTTGTATATCACTTATTACATATGTAAAAATAAGTATACTTAGTTTTTATTTCTTGGGGAATAATTAATCATTTGACTAAATGGTGTTACAAATGGTGTCAACTGTTGCCTAAATAAGTCAGAAATTCAAAACTATCAACTTTTATAACTTGGTTCATTACGATTGAATTACTGAGTCCCTTTGCTTTAGGTATGCTTATTCTAGACCTAAATTTAGCTATGAAATTCTATGCTGACTTAAACTATTCTCCTTTTATTATTTTATGCATCTTATTGGTCCTTAGCTTTGTTGTTAAACCACCATCAGCAAAGAAAAATAAAATAAAATAGGCTAAATCAGTGTGATTTGTTCATAAATATCTTAATTCAGACTTAATATAGAATTATCTGTTTTAATTAATAACTATATTTGAGATCCTTTTAAAAATAGTTTATATATATTTCAGTGTTTCTTATTTAATATTTATTTTTTGCACAAACTAGTTTGAATTCTTATGAGTTGGTTCCCTTTTATGTAAGCTATTGCTTCTAATCTTAACATTCCTGTCGATATCGCTAAAATCATATTGGCCTTCTTTGCTGCAATTGCCTTAAGTAACTACATCCAATAAATAGGTCCTCTTTTTAGAATAGTCCATGATAAGAACAAACGACTTATTATGGGTCTTATTGGTGGAATTATTTTTTTATGTTTTATGATTTAGTAGTGGTCTTTATTCGTGCTAGGTGGAATAGTTGCTCCTTATTTCATAATGATTAGATCATCTAAACCTTTTGTAGCAAGTGTTATATGTGCTACTGTCCTATTGTTGATAGTCCATACTCACCGTTTTATGTATTTTAGTGAATATTTAGGATTCTTTATGTGTCATGGGCTATGGACTGTTCTGTTTATATTATGTTCTTGGTAACTAAATTAACTTATTATGGAAAATGGTTAGAAAAATAAAATAATAAGAAATCAGCTTGTTTATGGACTTATCTAGCATACAATCTCTTTTTCCCTAGCATCCTTTGTGGTCCCACATATAGCTATTAGCTCTTTATCTAGTTCCTTTAAACCCGTATTAAAAGACCAGTTCAAATAATGAAAACTCTAAAACCGATGTTTATTGCAATTATTTTAACTATATTCACAGTTTTTACTCTTCCAATATTTCCAAGTATTTGGGTCACTTAAAATTAATTTTACTTGAACCTAGCATTATGGCAAAAGTTATTATTTATTGTTCCTTTAGGATTTATATATCGAGTAAAATACTATTCTGCTTGGCATTTTAGTCAAGCATCAGTTAACTTAGCAGGTTTAAGTGAAAGTCTTTAAGGATAGTTTGACAAAGTAAGTACAGGATCTCTTTACTTCGAACTTTAACCAAATGCCAAGTTAAAAACCTAATATTGGAACAGTAGTATTCAAATATGGTTAAGAGTGGTAGTTTATGAAGATTTGACAGCTAGAATAGGCTCTTCTTATGCTTTATTTGGCACCTTTATAGTATCAGCTTTCTGGCACGGAATCTACTTAATCTACTATGTATGTAAGTCTTTATTAAACTTAGTATTTGTTCTTTGGGGAATTCTTAACCATTTAACTAAATGGTTCTATAAATGGTCACAAGCTTTACCTCAATCGATTAATAGCTCAAAAATATCTACTTTTATGACTTGGCTTGTCACTACAATAATAATGAATACGATAGCTATGTCAGTTGTGATTCTTGACTGGGAACTAGCGATAAAATATTATTCTGATCTCTACTATTCTCCTATTATAGCATTAGTCGGTTGTCTTCTTTTGAGTTTGGTTGTTAAGCCACCATCTAGGAAGTCAAAAAAAGAAAAATAGGCCAAAATTGATTGATTAGTTAATAAATACCATAATATTCAATTATGTAGATCATGCAGCGTCATCAAGACTTATCATCTGGAAAACTTTCTCAATGAGATCAGCAAATTACTTTCTTGAGATTCTGTTGTCTCCGTTTTAATCGATTTCGTCAAGAATTTAATCGACTTCTTCACGTGTAGGATTATCAACTCCTATTTATTTAGCAATTTGCACGAGAACTTGCTAGAATTCTCCTCGTTAGAGGTAGCCACTTCCATCAATATCCACTTTCCTGAAAGCGTCTTCCATGAGCTTTTTCATTTTTTTTGCATCTTTCATCATCTGTTCAAATTTCTTTTCTTTAGGCATCGATCCAATAATATTTAATTATATCTCAAAAATATTATGCTTAAATATAAAAACCCTATATATTTTTGTTTATTTAATCAAAGAATTAACTCTTGATGACATTTACTTAAATATATTTGAAAAGAATTTTATCATATAAATAAAATGGAGTAAAGAAAAAGTCGAAACATGTGGGGAGTAGTATTTTAAGGTTTTGAAGAAAGACGAATAGGTTCAGTGATTCATAACTTTAAATTATGTAGTGATAAATAAATCAAGACAACAGTAATATCTAATCCTCAGATGTTTAAGATATTATCAAAATTATTGACAATATATAAAGAAAAGAATATGAAACAAAACTTAGAATTTCTCTTCGTAAAAATAAAAGTATCTAGACACTAATAATATTGGAAGCAAAGGTTGCTAGATATTAGCAAAGCAGGCTCAATGGAGCAATTTAGAATATTTACAATTAAGTATTAATCAAATAAAAAGATGATAATTAGATAAGAGACAAAGGATGTAAATAATTATCTAAAAGCACTTCATGGAAATCAATCTAAAAACTTTATATTTGTACAATTATTTTTATTCATCTAATAACAAAATCGGTTAAAAAGGAGTCAAATACTTAAGTAAAGCAACTCAATGGAAGCAACTTGAATCATTATATAATAGTAAAGTTGAAAAGATATAGATTCTAATAAGATAGGAAACATTGGGTTAAGACATCTATCTAAGGAATTCATTTCCAATTATTAATATCTCTAGCTGAGTACCAATATCATAAAGCAGATGAAAATGAGATAAGAGAGAAGGGATGTGAATTTTTATCTCTAGCTAGCCAGATGAACAAATTGAAATATATTTAATTCAGTTATATTTTGATTATTAAGATCATAATAAAATTGGAAATGTTCGTCTTGGATATTTATCAAATTTTGAAATTCGAAATTATCCATATGACACTGAATAATGATAAAATAAATATAATTTCAGAATTAATTAATATTTTATTAAATAAATAAACGTTAGTATCGAATATTGAAAAAAAGGGAGTTAACAAATAAAAGAGATATGAGATTTTATAACTTTTAGTTGAATTATTACCCAAAAGTTTTTAGTATGATGTTTTTTCTTCCTTTATTGTTAAGGATTCAATAAAAAAGTTTAAAATAAGAAAAATAAGTCAAAATATGATGGATAAATTTGTAAATATTTTAATATTTAATGATTTTCATCTGCAGTTTTTCTAAGGCTTATCATTTGGAAAACTTTTTCTATCAAATTAGCAAATTATCTTCTTGAAATTCTGTTATCAAAGTTTTAGTCAACTTCGGATAGCATTTATTGAACTTCTTCATGAGTTGGACTATCAACTCCAATTTATTTAGCAATTTGGAAAAGTACTTGTTAGAACTCTCCTCTTTAGATACCGTTTCCATCAAAATCAACTTTTCTGAAAGAATCTTCCATTAATTTTTTCATCTTTCTCGTATCTTTCATCATCGACTCAAGACTCTGTTATTTAGGCATCTATCAAACAAAAATTAATTATAAATAAACTATTTTTAATATTTATGCATAGAAAAGCTGAAATAAATCCATAAATGTTAAGCATATGAAAATTTATATTTAAATCTATAGTTTTGAACTAGAAATGAAATAGAAATTAGGCATTGATATTTAATAATTTAAATAATTGTGAATCAAGATGTCACACGGACCAGTTCTTAAAGCAAGTGAAGAAGAAGAGTTAGGACTTCTCAAAAAAGATATTTCTAAGGCAGAAATCGACCGCAAGAAGAACACTCATAAAGAAGAGTTAGGAGAAAAGGTTTTAATGTATGCTAGAAATTTGTTTTGGATGGTTGTTGGAGTTCTGACTGTATACTACAGCAACTTCTTTCATCATCTTTTCCATAATCCTAAAATAAATGAACTTTTCTTTGAGATCAGTATGACAGGATATACAATCATTCTTTGTTTAATGCTTTTCTCTTCATTCATTATGCCAAGAATTTCAGGTATAACTGATATAGAAGAGTATAATCCTAAGTTGGTTTCAGTAGGAGCTGTTGTTGGACTTGTAAGTGTAATATCTTTGATTGTAGCTATCTGGCCCATTTGGGGATGGTGGTCTTTAGGCATTTTCATAGCTTTGTGGAAAGGCTTTTTCGGGATGAGTGTCTTTTTGCCCAAAGGAGATATTGGAAACTTCCTTTTCCTGGCTATCAATGTATCTGTAATCCTCTCTTTTTATGTGATCGAACACGAAGGCTATCTTCATTGATTTGAGATCAATATATTTTTTAATTCAAAATTATTGAAATATCATTGTATTTTATGGTTAGTATTAAAATAATAATAACGTTAACTCTCAATAATTGATGAGTGTTAGATCATAAATAAGTGAATCTTATATTGTCTCTTAACTCTATAAAATACTCGAAACTCTTAAAGAATAAATTATTAAAAACAAGTAAGGTCACAAATCATAGTTATAGCAGCTCAAACTTATCATCTCAGATAAAGAAAAAGAAAATTAGGAGCTTAAAAATATCATATCAAAGAAAAATTAAGAGTTATAAACTAAAAGTCAAACTATTTAATAGTTTTCAAGTCAACTAAGAACTCATAGATATAAGCATTAAAAACAGGTTTCCTAGTTCTACTATGATACTCCAAATATGGCTTCTCATAAGATTCAACCAAATACATGCAAAAATCTGGTCATTAATATCAAAAAATAGCATAAAAGGAAAGGTTCTTAAGTTATTGAAAATTAATATAGTAAAGAATCAAATAAAAGATAAATATATTTAACATCAGTAACATCAACCAATTCTAAAGGTTAAAAAGGTGATAAAGTAGTGAATTATTTTAGAAGTAAGAGAAGTGAAGATAGAAATAAAGAGAATAGTTCTTAGGGAAAGCTAGCTCTTTCACTATCTCTTAAAAGTCCAACAAATAATAAAAGTCATAAATCATTTGAGCCAAATTATATGATAAAGAGTTTAAAGAGTCCAACAGAAAGATAGAAAAAAATAAAACTAACTCTTGATAATTATCAATCTCACAAAAAAGTATAAAAATCAGGCAATTAGTATTCAAAAAAACATATATCTATAAATTTAGGAGGAAAGATAGTCCATTCTAAGTAAATAAAAAACTGGAGATGAATAATTAGAAGAAATTCATTTGATTTTGATTTATTTTATGAATCTAAAAGTTGATAATAGAAATATAATTTTACTTAGAAGTAAATTGATGCAAAATTGCTTTTTTAACGATCAGCAAGCTATTAACTAGGCTTAAGCTAGTGATGATTTATCGACTTTCATCCAGATCTTTAGAAGATGCATCTCTATAGCATAATTAATAGCTATTCTTGTCTAAAAATAGCAAGATTACTCTCATCACACAGACAAAATAAAGCAAATATTTGAGTAGTTGGAGCCACTGAAGTAAAAATATTAGAATATAACTCAAAATCAAGTCATAAAAACAGTGTATATCGTATTTAATTTAGAACATTTCATCGATTTGCATGCAGACTTCTAGAACTAATATATCTTTATAGTTCAAAATACAAACAAGTACTACATTCTCATTCATATACGTGTTTTGTCAACAGTCTTAATGAGATTTAAAAAACTATTAAGCTAAATCAATAATCTAAAATGTTTCAATAAATCATTAAAATCACTGAACTTTCTTTTCTTAAATTTTGTGTTAATTGCCAAAAAAAAGTCAAAATAGTAGAAGATTAAAGTTCACAAAAGTTTTAAAAAACTTGTACGTAAATAAAGAAAAATATTATCAAGTTTAAAAAGAGATAAAAGAAACGTGACACTTTTAAATAACTTTCCTAACAACAAAATTAAAGTTAATAATCACAAGAATAACCATAAATTACATTGAGTCCTATTCCTATGAGAACTAAATCAAATAAATTACCAACATTTAATAGGTATATTATTGTATATTAAGATAGCTTTTGGATATTCAAAAAAGATTTTAGACTCTTAAAGGATTAGATCTTGAATTTTCTAGTTTCAAAACAGAGTATTTTTTGGCTAAAACCAATCAAGATGTTTATTTTAAGGAGTATCTTAAGAGAAACTAACCTAACAAAAAAATAATAACTGCTTATCATGACGATTTTTATCTTTTTCAAAGAAAAAAGGTCTATAAATAGAACAAAAAAAGTATAAAATATATTATCTAGATAAATTGAATCAACTCATAGCAAGTAAGACACTAGGCCATAATTCTATTTCAAATATAAATAAGATTCAATAAGAGTCACCATAAAAAATATTATAAAGCAATGAACATAGCCCTTTGATAAATTTTAAATCAAGAACTCCTACTATTAAACAACTACCTAAAAATACTATCTACAGTGAGTAATAAGTATCATCAAAATCTGTTAAAATATAGAAATAGCAACTTAAAATGAAACAAGTTGAACTATCTCTTTAAAAGAAAAAGAATAAAAAGATTCCTCAGAATATATTCAAAAATATATCAAAAGTACAACCTATATGTATCAATCAATCATACTATAATGCAACCTAAAATCCTGGTAAAACTTCATTGGAATTCATTCAATCTAAACTAAGAATTTAGCCTTATTATAAACATAAAAATAAAACATAGTAAAGTTAGGAAAAAAATATTATGCATTTCTCATTTATGGATAAATAAGGATCAAAAAAGGAGTTAGATCCTATAAGATAGGCAATAAAATCTAGATCAACTTTCAAGGGAAAGTACTTATAGGTCAATTATCAGAATAAGAACAAATAGGCATCATTGAAAAGGAAAATATTTAATCAAAACTCTTCAATAACTAAGATACACATTAGAGCATCATCAAAAGACAATAATATTTGAAGTATATTCTATCTCTTAGAATAATATTTGATTTTATTGATAAAAATATATAATCAACCTATTTTACTTAAAGCTCTTGATAGTTTATGTGCAAACTAATCTACTTAAGCTACACTATCAAATGATAGTACTCCCATTTACTTTTTCATTCCAAAATATCCACTTATTCCTTTCTATTTGCTACAAATTATAATTTATCTTCCTTTTTTACTTAATTTTATATCACCTAATTTCAAAGTGGCTATTTTATCTTAATTTTAAAGATGAAGGTAGTAATTAGAAGTTAGTACTACTACAACTTTAAATATTTTTTTAGAATCAAAATTGTTAGTAGATGTTCTAGAACGATTTAATATTTGTTTTGATTCATACTTTGAATCATTTTTGCTTTAGTATAATATGTCATTTTACTATTTACTCATAATTGAGCTACTTGTTTTCCATTTTGCTTAATTTCTGTATAAAATGAGATCGTTATTCATTTATATAGTTGATAGGAAGATAGTATTTTGGAGGGAATCGCTAAAATCTTGAAGAATTATATCTAATTTATTACTATTTTAGTATCTTATCTATTTTTTACTTTACATTATATTGTACAATTCAATAGGTATCATAGTTAGTAGTACTTATATTAGTTATTCTTTTATTTTAGATTAACTATCAGTTTATTTCAAAGTATTTAATTTTAAATTCAAGATCTAATTTTGAGAGCAATAGCATTTTTAATAAGCTGTAGTATAGTTAATAAGACATTATTTTAATATTTTTCCTATTTGAGCTTATTATTTTGAAAATATTCCCACCATATAAGTTATAACCTTTCCATTAAAGTCATTGATGTACTTTAGATATGCATTTTATCTTTAAATCAAATATTTAACTTAAAGATATTTGTCTTTAGTTATGTATTGATTTCTAGAACGTATTTATTTAGATATAAATTTACAATCAACTCTTTATTTCTAATTTTGTAATCGACAAATTATCATATCTTCCATTTATAGTTATATTCTATCTATCACTCTTATTATTTCTTCTTAGATATATCTTTATCTCTTCTATCTACGTTACTTATCTATCTTATCATAAATTTACATTTTCTCCAACATTGCAGCATCTTTTAGTATTATTCTTTGATTATTTTATAAAATTAGGTTCTTTGTTATTTTCTATTCATATTGGATTATTTTAGTTTTATTAAAGTTACTTTTTCATCGATATTAAATTAATCCATATCATGATCATCTTCTATTTAATTGATTGAGTCAAGACGTCTTAGAGATTATATTTATTGTTTCATTTTGACTTACATAAAGGTGATATATATTTTAAGATTTTATAGTGATTTGATACTGTATAGTTTTAGTTTGTTGTAAAGAAATTTCATGCATTTAACATGGGGTTTATAGTTTTTTTAATTCATGTTTAAAAAGCTTAGTAAAGAAGTTGAAAAATTAGAAGTATCTTCTGTATTTATTTCATCATAAAATTTACTACATATTGACTCTTCATGAAGAGTTATTGTTACTTGTGAAGGTAAACTACTATTAGATTACAATGATGATATAGGTTCCATACTTTTTAGCTCATTATTATCCTATTAATTTTGTTATTATTAAGCATCCTATAAAATTTAGCGTACATCTAGGAGAGGTTATACTATTTTTGAGTCAATAGGTAGAGAATTATCAAGCGATATATTATTTTTGGATCCATTTAAAGACTAGTTTTGAGATCTGTCTAGACTAAAATCAATTTATTAATGATGCCAATCGTTTGTATTCATGGTTTCTATTTCATTAAAGAGGTTATTTCTTGCTCGAGAATCAACATCTTACGCAGATGCAAAAGAATCGTCCATCTATATATTATATTACTTAAATAGCTATATTTAACTAACTCTTTAATTTTCTCTTTTTAAATATTATATCATAAAGGGGTTGGGGTTGGGGTTGGGGTTGGGGTTGGGGTTGGGGTTGGGGTTGGGGTTGGGGTTGGGGTTGGGTGGAAATCTGTGTCATCTCTATATCCTGAACAGTGATAGGTTGCTCTGGTATAGTCATATTTAGGTCTAAGTTAATAAAAATATACCTTCCACCGAAACAATTTGGGCATCGAGGAATTTGTCCAAGAGCTACTCCATCAGAGCATTTCCAAACTAAATCATCTTTGTTTCCAGACATTGATTGTAGATTTTTCCTCAAAAGATCTTTTAATTGTTGATTGGAATAATTCTCAAACTTTCTTTTGTATTCATTGAATACTTTCCACTCAGATTAGGTATATCCTCTTGGAACTTTAGGTTATTTTTTAAATTTCTTTTCTCTTAAAGCCTTCTTAGGTGCTGCTTTAACCACTTTCTTTGTCAGTTTAGATGATGCAATAGTTTTTTTAACCTTTTTAGCAGGCTTAGAAATAATTGTTTTAACCTTTCTTGTTGATTTTTTGAGTTTTGGAGCTGGTTAGGATCTTTTAGAAGTTTTATTTTTCCCTGAATTAGAGGCTAATCTTGAGGATCTTTTGACTACTTTTGCCATTAAAATCTAATATAAATATTAAGCGGTCAATTTAGTATTAATTTAATATATTATCAGAATAAATAAGATAACTAAAGGGAAAATAATCAACAAAATTTATTTTTCCTTTCCAGAAATCGATCTTTACTTCCATCAACTCTGAGATCTTTCATATATATTTTTTGAGAATAATTATTTTTGATTCTAGTTTAAAATTCTATCAACTAATTGAGTTAAAGATGTCCTTTATTATTGAATCTTCTTTTACTTTATCCTTTTTTGATTGAATCTTTGATATGACTTCCTTATTAATTTTTCATATTTTTGCCATAGAAAGTGACGAGTTAAGGTACTTTTTTTTATTATTTTTATTTAGAAAATTTGAATCCATGACCGTAGAGAGTCATGGCAGCATTGAAATTCAAATGATTATTTTTTTTATTTAAACTATTAGAAATAGGTTTGATTCTAAAGTTATGTTTTTAATGAGATAGATTATTGAAGTAGGCTGTATTTCTCATTTTTTATTCATTTTTTATTTTACTAAATAAATTCTTTTTTGGTTCAATAACATCTCTAAATGTTTACTTAGTTAATTGTTCATTAATATTATTTTTTTATTTTTTTTAGTCATCACCGCAATCGATTGATTAGTTTACACTTTATTCTTATATTTATTCTATAAAATAATTTGTTCCTGCTATGTTTTGATGTTGACTATGGCTCAACATACTATTTTCATATAAACTTTATTATTTCTACTATTCTTCTTATTAGTTGTTTTTGAAGTTTACATTGGACATGTACTCCTAGAGAGTCATTCCTTTTGTAAATGTAGAACCTGAAACTTCTGACTATTCGCTTTGGACTTTACTCATTCAACAAAAATATAAATAAATGTAAAACCGAAATATGTTCTTATTCAAACCAAATTCAATACTGAATATATTAATCAATATTTAAATATTTATGGGGTTGGGGTTGGGGTTGGGGTTGGGGTTGGGGTTGGGGTTGGGGTTGGGGTTGGGGTTGGGGTTGGGGTTGGGGTTGGGGTTGGGGTTGGGGTTGGGGTTGGGGTTGGG
>CAXIUT010000067.1:0-22386 GCA_964035545.1 Bugula neritina
CCCAACCCCAACCCCAACCCCAACCCCAACCCCAACCCCAACCCCAACCCCAACCCCAACCCCAACCCCAACCCCAACCCCAACCCCAACCCCGATAAATTTATATTTATATTTATTCTTATTGAATATCAATATCTAATATTTAATAATTATTGTCAAAATCTTAAATTCATAAAAGAGTTGGGATCACGTTGTTGCATACTTCATTTACAAGTAAACTAAGAAACAGATGAGACTTTGCTTAAAACCTCTAGATCTGGTTAAATTATCGGATAAATGAATAAAATAATTAATCTGACAATAGGTTTGATTTTAAATATCAAAAATTCATCAATTCAACTGTTGAAAACTAACAGCAAGAATGTAAAACATGGAGAATAGTATGTAGTAAAGACATGATTTATCTGATAACAAAAATTTCATCACATTGTCGAACAATATGTGGTCTTAGTGAATGCTATCATAGTTTGTATTTAAAAAATATTTTATAAATAAGTCCTTATCAACAAATTGGTGGTGTTATTAATTCGGTTAAATTATTGGTGTTATTAATTCGGTTAAATTATTGGTGTTATTAATTCGGTTAAATTATTGGTGTTATTACTTCGGTTAAATTATTGGTGTTATTAATTCGGTTAAATTACAATTTGTTAAACAAAAAGTATATTTTTTGTTAGGAACGTTATTATTCTTCTTAATGAAAAGAAAATTGTGATAAATGGTGGTGCAACCAGAATAATGTGCAAATTTAATTCGTAAATTATAACAATTGAAAGAAAATAGAATTACAAAATAAGTATAATATTCTAATTAAGCAAAGAAAATAGGCGTATCTAAATTATCTTTTTTGTATTTACTGCAGCTTTTTGGATATTCTCACAGCTTTATTTTTAAAAAGAAGTATCCCTACAAAGAGTTTATTAAAAAAGTGTAAAAGTAACAAAAGTTGATTTAAAAATAGAAACAGAATTGGATGAAACGTAATTTTCATAGTTTAGAATGATAATTAATTATCAATTACTTATAAATGAGTGGAAAATAAAATGAAAACTCCCTATTTCCAGATTTAGATAGTCTTGATTCTATCTATTAATCCGCCCTGTAATAATCTTTGATTAATGTTAAAAAGTTTGGTAACATTCAACAACCATAACTAAAATAAATAGATCCTCTTGTTATGGTTACGTCTATTTGGAATTTTAAATTGGCAATTAAGATATCAGAAGATCAAGAATAAAAAGAAAAATTTCAAAAAATAATGGAAATATTAAAAGAAGAAATGGCTATCAAGAAAAATAATCCAAAAAAAACTTATATCTAAAAAATGTTTGGTAATTTTTGGAAGACAGTAACTGTGGGTTTTAGTAGTTGTTGGAAAGGATAAAAATAAACTTAATAACTTATAAGACTGGAACAAAAGTAAGAAGAGACTCAAATGCTGAGTAGAATTTTTTAAAAAAACCTTTGAAAGAAGAAATGATGAATAAATCAATAAATTTTTATGAATAATTAATATTGAATATTTATTCATATTCATCATTAATGAGTTTGTTCTCTAAAGTTTGTGTGAGGAGCCACATACTTATATCCATCTCTTGCGTATTTTGTCTTCTTTTCTTCATCACTAAATGAATTTCTCTTGCTTATGATCTATTCTTCTTTTTGATTCAGTTTTTTAGCCATTTCGTGCATGTAGTAGCTGTTGATTTCTGTAAAATGAGCAGAGGCTCTGTTTTGAAGTGCATTGATTGGACTGGCATTTAAGCGATCTTTCATATATCTTAAAGTTGTTCCTCTAAATAATATGAACTTTACTCTTATGTAAGGAAATCTTCGGGCATTGAGTATACAAAGAGAGTTCCCATGAAAGAAGCCATTCCTAAAAACATGAGGACTCGATAGTTTCTGAGTAAAGTATGACCGTTCATGGTAAGACTCCTAAGTGGATAAAATAGTACTTGACCATAGAATATTTATGGAAAAGGAATCCCATGTTCGAGACGATGATATGGTTGACATAAGCAATAAGTTTATTAGTTGGATGATATCCGAATTATCTGGGACCAAAGGAGTAGAAGCGTCCAATTCTTCCAAGAAGTCCGCTTTTCTTGGCTAACTTTTCATTGACAAAGGTGCTTACAGGTTTTAGAGCAACTAGCCAGGCTCTCTGGATGAAATTCATTTTGTTGGAATAAATATATAATCAACTAAATCATTCTTTATCATTCAAAGTAGATTCCAAAGACCATTCCTGTGCAAAATAGGTTTTCATTCGTAAAGGTGCAGGAAGCCCAGTTATCGAATTTAGGATCCCAGAGAGATTTAGATGCGACTCTTAGACCTTGTCCTTTTAGTTCGCCTAGAATCACTTGCACTCCTAACTTATATCTAGGCATTTTGAGCTCTTTTCTTAATATAAGAGTACCTTTGATTCTTGATCGAATGATTCTTGAGAGTTACTAAGTTAGTTATGCGCTGGATGCTGCATCATATGTTGCAGTTTTAAGTTTTTATGCAAAAATACTGTCCATAATGGCTCGCACTTTGCTTGGAAAGAATCTCAATGAATAAGAAACTACATTTAATCTTTTTATGGTTCGAGTTGATAGGTGTTGCCTGCTTCTGTCATTAAAGTTACACAATTATTTGATTTGAAACAATTTATATCAAATCTAAAAAATATAACTATAATTTGTTAGAAAAAGTAACACAATCATCTAAGACAAATGCCTTAGCTCTGCAAAAACCCTACGTTCTTGCGAGAGTTTTCTCCTTTATTCGGAAAAAGATTCCAGAATCTAAGAGTCTAGTCGCCTGCTCCTGTTACTACTGTACTTCCGTCTGCACTCATAGCTAAATAAAGTACTCTACTGGTATGACCTGTTAAAGTAGCTACCTTCGACATTGAAGGCATTTTCCACAGATTTATCTCATGATTTTGGTATCCATGGGTACTGATTAGTTCCTGAGATACTTTACTGAACATTAAAGAACAAACTTGAGATCCTGCATCCACTACTTTAGTGGTTGTTCCTGTTAAAGTATTTCTAAATCTGATGGTTCTATCAGCTGTTCCTCCTCCTGAAACAAGAAGTCCATGTTGATGAGGAGACCAAGCTACAGCTTTGACTGCTGCTTCATGATCATAGAATTTGATAACTGGTTCAGAGGCATGAGGACTCCAAACTAGAAGACGGTTATCATTACCTCCAGAGCAGAGTTGTTGTTCATCTGGAGACCATTTTAGTCCACAGACTTCTTGCTTATGTCCTTAAAACCTTGATATAAATTGAGATGAATCTCTAAGATCTCTATTTAAAATTGTTTTATCTCTTGATCCTGTGCTCAGAATAGTTGAACTCCAACTAATTGCTCCAACTCGATTAGAATGACCGATTAATGATCTTACTTTTTTCATTTTTTGAATGTCCCATACTTGTACTTCACCTGACTCGCTTCCTACTGCTATCATAGGTTATTTTTGTGACCATCCTAATCCTGTTACAAGGGGATTTCCTAAATCACAAAGTTTTAGAACTTTTGAATTGGCTGCATTCCATAGATAAACGCTTGATGAGAGTCCGACTGAAAGATAGTTTTGAGGTCCCCAGTCAAGTAAATTAAGATAGTAGTCATCTTGTAGAGAAGGAGCATCAAGTACTTTAATGGGTAGTTTGTTGATTTTTCTTCCTCTAGGAGATTACTTCTACATGTTGTCTGTCCATTGGAGTCCTGTTTATTTAAGGGAGAATTGATTTAGTGGAGTATTAGTGGGCTTATTGGCAAACTTGAGGATATTATTGTTTTAAAAGCTTTAAATACTTGTTTATTTTCTTTTTCTTGGTGAATCTGTCATGACAACTTTGAGGTAGAGATCACTGACTGACACTCTTTCTTCTTCTGAAATGAACCCTTTGTTCTATACGTTAGCATCATGTTCTTATTCACTAATCATTGACTCTTTTTTGACGAGTTTTCGCTTGGGAATGTATCTATCTCCTTCTGGACTTCGATCTATTTCTGGAGATCCTTCTAAGGAATGGTTCTCTACTATTTGTTGAAAGGAATTGACGCATTCTAAATGACAAAAACGATACTGATTGGAGATAGCGAAAGGAATGTTGGATTTGATTTATAAGAATTTGAGGTGGATTAGCGTTTTATTGGAGGACTTTCAGGATAGTCGGTCAAAGACTGCTTATTGAGGTTAGTTGGAGTTAGTTCAAGTTGAGATGATTCTTGGTCCATGGACAGTTTTGCTTATTTAATAAAATTATATAAGAACTCTAATTTATCAAGATTTATAATCCATTATTGTTTCTTAACAATAACTGAGTTACTTAGGAAAAGTAGATATAATTCAATGAGATAGTTTTTATGGAGTTAATAAGTGAAGAGTCAACAAAATTCTGAGGCAATAAAGATGAATATCACTCTTAAGCTCTCGAGGCATAATATAAAACATCTTCGTCTTGTTTTTATTCTTTTACTTTGCTTATAAACCCTTGGAAATCTTTTCTTGTATTGACTGACAGTTGTCCCTTTATCTGTGCATATGAAATAAACAAACTAACCAGTACATTAGCTATTTTCTCATTCTACATTTTTTATACTGAATAAATATATAATTACGAAGAGTAGCGATGATTTTTCCCATTTGAACTTTATCAAATCCTTAAAGCTCTTTTAAGAAGGTACTAGCTGTCACACGATAGATATAGTTAGCCTATCCTGCTAGTTGACTGATATACTTATGAAGAAGTTCAAAATACTGTTAGTTGTCGAGGAATGATTGACATTTGACTAAAGACTTAATTGTTTGTTCTCGAACAGCATAGTTATGATCTTTGAGGAAGTTATTAATAATTTTATCCAAAAAATCTTTATGGTTTTAGTAGCTGAGAGTCTTCATGAAATTAGGTATATTTTATGAGATGGCAAGTTTAAATCTCCATTTTTTATCATTCAAACATCCTTAAATCAAAGGAATCAGATATTTAACAGTCCCCTATGCTCCAACTATTTCACTCAATTCCATAACTCTTTGCATGATTCCAATACGCACCACATGACTTTAATCTTTAAGAAGACTAGCTAGAATGGGAATTCCAGCATCTGTTACACTATTTTTATCTACAGTTTTAAAATAAGGAATAATAGCTTCAACTAAAGCTAGCTTTACTGTTGGTACTGATTATTTGTTACCATCTTTACTTGCTTTTTAGATATACTGGAAGAAAATATTCCATGATTGCTGTTGACTAAGTTTCTGAGTTATTTATGATAATTTTATCAAAGAAATAGCTCTTACTTATGCCTAAATATCTTTTAGAAGTTCTTAAAAAGTTTATACTACATCTTTTCTTAAAATATCTTTTTAAAGATATGGAGCAATAGAAACTAAACACTCAACTAAAGAGTATCTAATTCTCCAACTTTTCTTACCAGAATCAACAAATCTAACTTGCTTGAATATTTTCTATGTGACTTATTATTTCTTTAATACTCTAGCTATAATAACAGCACACTCTAGTGCTTTTATTTTGATTATATCAAAAGTATCGGATATTAGAGAGTTCCATATCTAATAAAAATCGTTTCTAATTATTTTCTTTTCTACTACTTTTGAAAAATCTTCTATTGTTTAAGCTACTGCTCTTCTTAGAAGAGGACTTCCTTATTTAAGAGCTAATGATTTAAAGAGAGTTCTAAGTTATGCTTGTTTATCTTATGTGACATGAGAGTAAGTTGTTGGAATTAAGAAGCAGGCGGCTATTTTAGGAGCATATGCTTTCTCTTTTTCACATAAAGTGCAAATCAATGGAAAATAATTTTTATCGTAAAAATCTATATTCAAAAAGATGATTACCTTTTTTCTGTCCTTCTGCGAGCTTTTTAAGACATTTAACTGCTGTATCTCGAACTGGAGGTTGATCAAGTGAAGCTAATACTCTTAGAGGATAGATAAGAGCAGATAATTATTCTGAATTGCTACAGAATTTTTTGAGTTCTAGGATTCCTTAGCAGACTTTGATGAGGAATTAATTTTCATTATCCATTTGTTCAATGATTTAGATGAGGTAGGGGATGAGTTCTTCTTTGACTCGATTATGTCCTAAATTGATGATGAAGGTACCTAGGACTTAGCCGATGACAGCTATTTTGCTGGCTGCATTTAGTTTTAGAGAGGGATTATCGCTTTTGAGTTCTTATATGTATACAGTACAATCTTATTCTCCACTATCGTCCACACTCATTTCAAAAGGAAATTCAAATAATCACAAATTTAGATTGTTTATCTTATTAACAACCAACTTTCAATAAATATTAATATCAACTCTATGTAAGCAAATAAATCAAAAAAGGATGATTTCTTGTTTTTTCTAAGATATTGAAATAATATTTAATAACTATGTCAAGACTGTCCAACTTAGCAAAAGTTAGTGTTTATGTCAAATCAGGAAGTTCATCTGTAGCTGGGAAAGTCATTCTTGGAGCATCTCTAGTATCGGCTTTTTTTGGAGTTTCTTCCTATATGCAATCTTTTGCTGCCTAAAAAGAATTAGAGTTTCGTAAAAGTCAACTCAAACTACCAGTCTATAAACTTTCAGAATAACAAACTGTTAATCCTCCCTGGAATCATGATAATATAGATAGTTGGCTTTATCGCAGAGGTATATCCATCTAACTTAGTTGAAGTTATTGGTAGACCTATTCATGGAAAAGCTATTAATATCCCTACTAGGATGTTCGAAATACTTGGCGCTGAAGAGGTTGTTCCTCTAGTTACTAGAGAAGATAGTAAATATCAGAACCGTCAGGGATTGTTGTTTTCTATGGGATTTGTTCCTGAATTTTTCAAACACCCTACTTGTCGTCCAAGAATCGAGAGAGTTGATAGACAAAAGTTTATAGGTTTTGTTAGTAAAATGAGTTAACTTCAAAACAAACAATACTTTAATGGAAATGCAACCCAAAAAGGAAGATTGTTCTATAACTGTGTTGATCTTTAAGATATGGGCAAAAGTTCATAACTTCAAAATAGACAAGAAGCATCAGTAGCTATAATTGAGCGACTGGCTTAAACTGGAGATTTCAACTAACGGTCATCTAATCGAAGAGGAGTTGATGCTTCATTTACTGAGCCATATCCTTGGGCTAAGACTGAAGCAGGAGCACTGCAGATGGATAAGATGCCATGGGACCACAGAAATGACTCCAAACACTACTTCTGTGCAAGTATTTTTGGATTTTTTGTGGGCGCTTCTGTCTTTTGATGAAATAGTAACTAATCATAGTGATTGCAATTGTTATGGAATATATTTAAGTTGAAAATTAACTATATATTTTGGGAGCGGTTATAAAAGTTAAATTGATTTGAGAAACACGTAAACAGTTGTATATAGATTATAAAATGGTAAAATCGGAAGAAGGAACCAAGCTTTTAAGCATCTTGAAGCCCGCCATAGGACTTATTCCTGAAGTAGAGCACCCCATTGGAGTCATCTCCTTCTAAACCAAACAAATCTGGACAGGTATCGTTGTACTCGTCTATCTTCTATGTTGTCAGATACCACTTTATGGTATCATAAAGAGTGAAGAATCTGATCCTTTTTATTGGATGCGTGCTATCTTGGCATCAAACAGAGGTACTCTTATGGAGCTCGGTATTTCTCCAATTGTGACTGCTTCTATGATTATGCAGCTTTTGAGTGGAGCTAAACTGATCAAGGTTGATCAGAACAATAAAGAGTAGAAATCTCTTTATGAGGGAGCTCAGAAGTTGGCTGGTATTGTAATAGCTTTTGGACAATCATTTGCCTACGTATGGTCTGGAATGTATGGAGATATTTCAGAAGTTGGAGCAGGAAACGCTATCTTGATCGTTGTTCAATTGACTCTTGCTTCTTTGATTACAATTCTTCTTGATGACATGTTAGGCAAAGGATATGGAATTGGTAGTTCAGCTACAAGTATCTTTATTGCTATCAATATGGCTGAAACAATCGTATGGAATTGTTTTTCACCTTTATCGTTTAAAAACAAAACTGGAGATACTGATGTTGAAGAATATGAAGGAGCATTTGTCGAACTATTCTATGGTATATTCTTCAAGTCAAATAAACTTGGATCTTTGAATGATGCCTTATTTAGAGAAAGTTTACCTAATTTGAGCAATATTTTAGGTACAGTATTTGTTTTTTTGGTAGTCATTTACTTCCAAGGATTCAAAATAACTCTTAAATTGGCTAATAACAAAGCTACATCTGATTCGTCTTATCCAATCAGATTATTCTATACGTCAAATATGCCTATCATTTTGATGAGTGCATTGATATCAAATGTATATTTCTTTTCTCAAATGCTTTACAGAAACTTTAGAGGGTCTTTCATCACTTCTATTTTTGGTAAATGGCAAGAAGCTGGATATCAAGGTCAAATTGTACCAGTTGGAGGCCTTATTTACTACATTACTTCACCTAAAACGTTTTTAGATGCCCTTACTGATCCCATCCATACTATCATCTATGTTGGCTTTGTTGTTGGAAGTATCTCTCTTGTTATTTAGGTTGTGCTCTTTTCAGTAAAACTTGGATTAGCGTCTCAGGACAGGGACCTAGATAAGTTTGTGATAACTTGAAAGAACAAGGAATGACCATGAAAGGATTTACTGATAGAGGAACATATTAAAAAATTAAAGGAATTATCGAAACAGCTGCTTTGTTGGGAGGTATTTGCACTGGTCTTTTGACCATTTTTGCTGACTTTTTAGGCGCTATTGGTTCTGGAACAGGAATTCTTCTTTCAGTAACAATTATCTATGGTCTTTACGAGGATATAATGAAGGAGAAGGCTACTGGAAAGCAGAAAGGAGGAAAGCAAGGAAACTGATTATAATCTGACATATCATTTTAACATATGATTGATAGGATAGTCCGTCTTCTTTTGTTGAGGAGAAAGTTATACAAATAAAATTATTATGTCAAACAAACACTAGTAGGGCTATATGCCATGGGATAGATCTGGAAACAGGTTGTTGGTGAAGTCTTAGTTAGCTAAAAATAGACCAACAAACTACGAAATTCCTGACTCGAACTTTGTTTATGGCAAAATAACTGCTGATGACCCATAGCATGCTAATGAGGTGATGTATAAGTGGAAAAATCATTAAAAAACTAATAATCAAAACCATTTGAAGCAGAAAGACTTTATTTAAACGAACAAACAGTGTCTCCATAGCTTACTACATACTTCATCACAATTTTCAGGACATCGAAAAGATAAGACTCAGTATAAAGGAGTCAGATAAGGCACTAATGTTATACCTATAAAACTTCCAGAAGCAAACCATTTCTATGGAAAACCTCTTGAGTAAAATATGATTTTATTTAGTCTATAAGACCCAGTTAGACTTGTGGTTGCTAATAGTTATGGGTAGGATGATAAAGATCTTAGGCATACTTTCTATGCCAATCAGAGCCAGGTCAGTTCAGCTCCTCATAGAAGATTAAGTTGCCATATTGTAGATATTATTTTAAATAGACAAAGAATCATAATTTAGTGAAGGGAGCTACTGCTAAGAGGTTGGCTAAGTTTGATTGGGAGAAGCAGGATGCTCTTTGGAAGTTGTCTAAGTTCAAAGGAGTTAATTATAAGGTTGAGACAAGGAGACCTCGAGTTGAATCAACTAAATGATTAATAAGGCCTATACTCATCTATATTATCGTAATATTTAAATTTAGAGGAGCACAAAATGTATGCCAAATTTAAAAACTTTTTTGCTAAACAAAACACCACTTCAACTCCATCTCTTTCCTAGGAATTTGACCACTCGAAGGTGATGCCAGGAGATGCATCTCAGTGTCCTTTTATGTCAAAGCAATCTAGAAAGGAGGGAGATGAAAAGAAGTGTCCAGTGACGGGTAAGGGAGTAGCTAAGGCAACAGAGGATTCTGATTCATAGGATTAGAAGCCAAAGGGAGGATGTCCTTTTATGAGTGGTACATCAGATAAAAAGAAGAATCCTAATTTAGGTTTAAATGAATGTGGATTTGATGAGCCTTTTATTTCTAAGTTCAAATTTTATCTATCGGCTTCTAAAATAGACTTCAGTTCAATGAAAAATGGATAGTTTCCTGTAATAAATCGATAGTTATTCAATTCTTATCCTATTTATCTAAAGCACACCCTGTTTTATAATGGATAGGATTATAAGAAGGTAAGAAATTTATAATGTTGTTCAAGGTTTATGGCATATTAGCAACTTAGAGAGAAAGGAAATAAAAAATACAATAAAAAATTATATTATTAAGCTTTGGATTATTACTAGAGAGCACTATCACTCTTTAGATGGCTTTAATACCACTAGCCTTTGAATTAAAGTACTTTGTCTTCAAATAAAATATTAACTGAACAAAGTTTAGATTAGATGTCTGAAAGTGGATCAAAAATGAATATTAACGTATAAGATTAAAAAAATTAAGATCCATCTGCTTTTTTTGACTAGTTGAAAACTAAATATAAATAATTTTTTACGACTTATAGTGATGACAATACTAAATATTATGATGGAGAGGAATTAAATTAAACTGCTGATATTGAGATGAGAAAATCTTTGCTTATACAAATCTATCTCAATATGTCTGCAGCTTATATCAATACTCATCACTACTCTTTGGCTGAACTAATTTGTAATGATGGTTTAGAACTTTCTGATAAAGTTTCACAGCTGTATTTCAGAAAAGCTCAAGCTCTATCGATGAGAAATGATTGTACTCTTTAACAGCTATAATTGGCTAAAGAGTGTATTGGAGTGGCTATTGAAAGGAGAGCAGGATAAAAAATATTTTCAACTGCTAATAACAATATCCTTAAAATGTTGAATCTTCATGATTCGGAGGAGGCCTATGAGGAATGTAGGAAACATGTTGAAGATTGCATTTAAAAAGTAAAGGCTAAAAACTAAAAGAACTATCAAAGGATATACAATCGTACTAAAGAGATAAATGAAGTCTAGAAAAAGATAATAGCTGAAGGCAAGGTTCCTAAATAAGGTCGATCATAAAAGGTTCTTTACAATACTACTTAAATGAAAATAATATAAAAAATGATATTAAAGTATACCAAAGTTATTGAATTTTATACTGAATCTAAAAATGCAGAACAAGTTATGTTAGCTAAAAAAGAACTTCAATAAGTATTAAGGATAAAAAGTGAAGTTAAAGATTATTTTGATGTTCAACTTCAAGAAATCGATGACTAGTTAGGAGGGTTAGATTCTTAGAAAATAAGAGGTCGAGTGGCATATGTTAAGACAGACTATGCAGAAGCAATCTACAATGCAGGTAAATTTAATTTTACTATGCTTGAGTGGGTGATCAAGGAGATAGTGAAGGAAGAATCATAAGAAAAGAAGAAATAATAAGAAAAGTAGAAATAAAAGGTGGAAAAGGTGCCTAATAGTGGGATATTGTAGTTGAAGAAGGGTAACTATAAGTTGTTGTACTTTTTGGTGGTGATTCCATTGATTGTGATGGGAGTGAACGTGTTTATTCTTTGAAGTGATGGTTCATAGTTGATAATTAAATCATTTTGGTATGAGTTTTCCTTATTTGACCATATTGGGCACTTCTGCTGCTAGCCATGGTCCAAGAGCCATGGCAAGTGCATGAGCAATACCTAACTTGGGCGTATGTTTGGCCCATAGAGGTGCAAAGTGTATATCTTGGCATATTTTACCTCCTCTATACATCTTAATAGTTTTTCCTTATAGTTCTGGTAGTTATAGTTCAATGGGAGAGCTGGGATAGGTGGCAGGTATTTAAAATTGTAATTTGAATTCATATCTAACTAAATTGTAAGTATATGAACATATTCCTTGCCATTTTACTCCATCTTTTGATGGTTCAACTTTAAACCAATCGTTATCTTGTTGCTTATTTGATTTTACATAAAATATGATTGCTCTTAGCTCCTATTTGAGTCTATCTATCCATTTTTAATCTTTAGGACCAGCGTGGAGAGTTAATAATGGTATTTTAGAAGCTGCTTCTTCGATAGAGCTCATCATGTTGAATTAGTATAAAGATATAAAAATAATAAGAAGAAATAAAAGGGCAGATGATGAGAGAGGTGTTTTTATTTCTAGTTAAGTGATTTTTTGAACAGATATCAATTAATAAATAATTTATCAACACAAATGAGAGGAATGATGCGTATCGTCCAGGGCTTCTCCAAGAAGCTCAGCATTGCAGATACTGCCAAAGTTATCCAAGATAAGATCATGAACATCTCGCAAGTGGTACTTCTATGTTTAGTTAGAACGACGTTAAAGAGTTCGGAACTGTCATAAGCATTGGAGACGGTATTGCCAGAGTGGTTGGACTCAATAAAGTTCAAGCTGGAGAAATGGTGGAATTCCGCTCAGGCATCAGAGGTATGGCTCTCAACCTTTAAACTGATAATGTTGGTGTTGTCATCTTCGGAAACGATAGGTTCTTCAATCTTTATTCAGATAAATTCAAGAAGGAGACACTGTTACTAGAACTGGAGCTATTGTGGATGTCCCCATTGGAGAGGAAATGTTGGGTCGAGTATTCGATGCCCTAGGTAATCCTATTGATGGACTTGGTCCAGTCAAAACTACTCAAAGAAAAAGAGTTGAAATCAAAGCCCCTGGTATTATTCCAAGAAAATCTGTCAACGAGCCTATGCAAACAGGACTAAAGGCTGTAGATGGATTAGTGCCTATCGGAAGAGGACAGCGAGAATTGATTATTGGTGATAGACAAACGGGAAAGACAGCTATTGCTATTGATACTATTATTAACCAAAAGGCTAACTTTATTTCTGGAGATCTTAAGAAACAACTTTACTGTGTGTATGTCGCTATTGGACAGAAGAGATCAACTGTTGCCAACATTTGTTTGACTTTGAAACTTCATGATGCTCTTAAATATACTATTGTTGTTGCTGCTACTGCTTCTGAAGCTGCTCCTCTTCAATTTTTGGCTCCCTATTCAGGATGTGCTATTGCTGAGTTCTTCAGAGATAATGGAAAACATGCTCTCATCATCTACGATGATTTGTCTAAACAAGCTGTTGCCTACAGACAAATGTCTTTGCTGCTAAGAAGACCTCCAGGAAGAGAAGCCTACCCTGGAGATGTGTTTTACTTGCATTCTCGATTGCTTGAAAGAGCTGCTAAGATGAATAATGATTTCGGAGGAGGCTCTATGACTGCATTGCCTGTCATTGAAACTCAGGCTGGTGATGTCTCAGCATATATTCCAACTAACGTTATTTCTATTACTGATGGACAAATCTTTTTGGAAACTGAGTTGTTTTACAAGGGTATTAGACCTGCTATCAACGTGGGTCTATCTGTGAGTCGAGTGGGATCAGCTGCTCAGATTAAAGCTATGAAGCAGGTGGCTGGTAAATTAAAATTGGAGCTTGCCCAGTATAGAGAAGTGGCTGCTTTTGCCCAATTCGGATCTGATCTCGATGCTGCAACCCAACAACTATTGAACAGAGGTGCACAGTTGACTGAGTTGTTGAAGCAGAAGCAATTCGTAATATTATATTAACAAAGGTACCAATGGTTGCTGAGGAGCAGGTGTGTGTGATATTTGCTGGTGTGAGAGGTTTTCTCGATAAAATGATGACTTCTTAGATATCTAAATTTGAGTCTAAATTTGTGGCTCATCTTCGTGCAACTCATATGAGTTTACTTTAAAAGATTAGAAAGGAAGGGCAACTTGATCCATCTGATTAACAAAATTTGAATTCTATCCTTGAAGCCTTCATTCCTGATTCTGGATGTGCCATGAAACAATGATAAATAAACAAATTGAATTTATTACTATTTAAATCAACGACCATCCTTACTATCATCATCCTTATTATCAACTATCATCACCTTTCAATCACCCTTATCATCTATAATATCATCCTTACCATCTATAATATCATCCTTATCATCTATAATATCATCCTTATCATCTTTATAATCTTTTTTATAAAACCATAGGGGTTGGGGTTGGGGTTGGGGTTGGGGTTGGGGTTGGGGTTGGGGTTGGGGTTGGGGTTGGGGTTGGGGTTGGGCATAACCAAAGATGTCGTTAGTATTACTATAGTAATAATATTTAATTTTCACTATGATTATAATGAATCATATGTAATAAGCAAAGCTTATTCCTTTACTTCTTTCACGCCTACTTCTTTCTTCTTCTCGTTCAATCGAAACAACCTACCGTAAAATCGATTCTTTATCTGATTTCTACTTCGGTGGCTCATTGTCTTTTGAATAAGTTGCCAATTTTTACCATGTTGGTTGTATAAATCAATCAACTCTAAGTCTTCCTTGACTGTCCATTCATTTTTATTAAGATCCGGACGGAGATAGTTTTAGTAATGATCTTTTAGTTGTTTATAATTTCTTTCTATATTGCTATTCAAGTACTTGGAAAACTTTGAGCTATAACTTGCCAGTTATTCAAACCGTACTCTTCTACTCTCTCGAGAAGCATTTTGTCTTCTTTCTTGCTCCAGCAATCCTTCGACTGGTTCTCCAGTCTGCGAAAGCGACTATAGCACATTTTAGAGTTTCTTCCAGGTATATGAGAAGCCACTTCTTCGAACCGAATATTCTAGTTTTTGCAAAGACGGAGGAGAAGGGAATCCTCTTCTTCAGTCCAGGCTTTTTTGGATTGTGAGTATCCTTCTTTGAGGAGGTCTTCTTGAGTCAAGTTTAGGTTTTCTGAGCTATTTATTGTTTTGAAATTATTTTCAGCGTTCTAAGAGGTAGGATTCTAGGTGGGTAGACTATCAGTGAGGTGATGTTGGATGGAGAGAACAGGGCAGGGAACGAGTAGGTAGTAGAGAGGAGGAGAGTAATTGTTGAATAGGTAGTTCAGCATATCACTAATAGTGATTTATTTATATTCAATACCATTGATTTACTAAGATAAATATTTACTGATCCATCAAAAATAATGATTTAAATCACTTAAAATCTTCTATCTTCCTAACCTACCTCTTCTGATGGTTTTCCTGGGTGATAAGCAGCAGAATAGACTTTGTTTTTAGTCTTTATTTTTAAACTCAATTTGAATTAAAAATAGATTTTTAGTTCATTAAAAGCCAATCAAAATAGGATAAAGCATGATTGAAGAACCACTTGGGTTTATTTTATGGATAAAACTTGAAATAATATTTATTTTTAGAGTAATAATTTCAATTGTAATAACAATCCTCAAAAAAGTGTATCGGATGACTGTTATCATGATTCTATTTAAAAAAAAAAGACATAAAGGACAATGAGTTGTTATATATAATGACAATATTCAGGTTGGAAAGCAAAATGATTATTTGAACAATATATATTGGTAATATATTTGTGTTTTATCTTATAATATAGTCATGATTATAAAACTATTCTGAATATTAAATCTAATATAACATATTCTTGATACTTATAAATGACTAGCATCAATGTTCAAAGTATCTGGATACTTAGTGCTCTTGATAAATTGATTTCTTAGAATAAACCAATCCTGCTCTTGTTATCTAGCTCTTCGAAAAAAAATAAGTCATTTTGCAAGCACTTCAGAACAATAAAATAGATCCACAAAAATATAAAACTATTGTTGCCAAAGGAAATAAAGATTAAAATTAAATTGTTAAGGCTTGTGCTCAATAAGATATCATTAAACTATCTAATCCCAAAGATTAAAATTCTGTTAATACCTGGTTTAAAATGATTATCTAAAATACAGGAGTTCCTTATTAAAAACAAAAACAACTCTATCACTATTATAAAAATCAAACTAGTCCTCAAAAACCCTCAACTCAACCTGCCCAATCAGTCCAACCAGTACAACCTATTAAACCAGTACAACCAGTCCAACCTATTAAACCAGTACAACCGATTCAGCCGATGCCTAAAAAATAAGAGCAAAAAAAGGTCTAGCCACCAAAGGTAGTACCTCAAGTAGCACCTCAAAAAGTGGAGAATGGTCCTAATGTTGACTAGATCGTAAGTTTTAAAACTCTTGACACAATGCTTGAAGATTATTCTGGTCCAGTTTCCCGATATGAAAGGTTGTTATAAAGAAAGATCAAATTATTAGACTTAGTTAAGCGTAAGTAAATGACTGCAGATAAATACAGAGCAACACTTGAGTTATTTAAGAAGCGTCTTCATGGGTAAATATCAAGATATTAAGGACAGATTTGGCTGATGATTATAAATTTTAGCTTTAATCGATCAATGACTTCCATGATGGCAATGTAGGCGCATGGTTTTCTGAAGTGATAGATGAGACTAAATTTAATCAGTAGATGCAGATGGATAAATTGACATCACTGAAGAAAGGACCTTCTAAAGTATAAAGCAACAAGAAACCTATGAGATAGTCTGTTTCTATAAAACCAAGAGGTGGATACGATATTGGTCAGATTAATAGCTTTAGAGTATTTGATGATCAGCTAGAATAACAAGTATAAAACAAGAATAATTACAAATAGGTGTTATAGAAGAAAAAGAAATTTTTATAATTAGCTAAAAGAGGGGAGTTGAATGGCTAAAAATATCGAGGATTGTTGATGAAGTGCATTTCTTCAGCTAAGAAGTAAATTTAATAGTTATTCAGCTAACAAATCAAATAGACAATGGAATTTTAGTTATCATAATTGGCTTAATTTCATGATAACAAAATATCTTCGTGGTGGGATGATGTTCTATCGAATGCTGAGTTGATGTTATAGGATCCAGGAAACAGTTATGAAGGACTTGAATCAAGGGAAGAAGATAAAAGCTAAAAATAAAGATGATGATGACATTGATATGAAGTTTCTTAATGGATTAGATGACGATGATTAAGATATCAATTTCGATTAAGATCTTAATGTTATAGCCAGACCTGCACGAAAACCTAAAAAACCAGCAGTTTAGCCTAAAAAATAAGAACCAAAAAGATAGTAAGATAAGAAATAGGGATCATCTCCTGGTGGTAGGTCAAGTGAAGGTTCAGATATTTATAGTTTGAAGGTTTTGATGAGTTATTGACTGAAAACCAGAAGAATCCATCTAGATTTATGGTATACTACTAGAGGAAGCAGGCTATATTTGGAATGATGCAGAAAGGATAGATAGATGCCAATAAATATAAAATCCTCCAATAAAAAGGTTTATCTTCTGCTTCAAAGTACAATAGTAGACATATAGTTAAAAGATAAAGGACATAATAGAGATGGACTTGATGGATTTGAATGATATGAATGCATGGAAATGTAGCTGAATGGTTTTAGAGTTTGATCTAAGATGCTGGATTCAACTTTTAGGAACAAACTTAGATGTATCAGAAGTATAAAGGAAGGGATCTTCTGCTGGCATTTAAAAGAATAAGGAATAAACATAAGGATCAAATGCTATCAAATAAAATCCTCCAATAGCTGAAGTTATATGCTTTACAGTTATTTCTAAACTATTCGCTCATTGCTAGGCTACATAGGATATCCTTTATTACCAATAGTTATTGTAGAAAAGATAGAAGTTGATAGGTTTGGTGACTGAAAATAGATTAATAGCAGGTAAATACAAAGATATCAACAAAGCAGCAGCCTCTAAAACATAAAAGTATTCATACTATTAGTATAGTTCTTTTCTTAAAGGCTGTATTCTTGATGAAATTCACTTACTAGAATAAAAGTATAAAGACAATGAAGAAGAATGGTTTCAACATCTTAAAAAATATTTATTACAATCCCCCTCCTTAATTGAAGTTGCCTGTACGTATCATAATAACATAGTAAAATCCTGAGATGAAGCGAGTGAATACTTTATCATCAGCATAGAAGGCAAAATACTTGGCCAAGAAGATGTCAGCTTATGAAAGTTTGATAGCATATAATAAAGCAAACAATATAACTGAGCAAAATTCTCTTTTATCTGTTTTTTAGAAATCAAAGAAGGAGGTTTTTAAAGCAATTTAGCTCTTGTCTAAAGATAAAGAGATGGATATATACAATTTATCATAGAAATTGTTTCCTCCAATAACTGTATAGATATTTTATAATGGTAAATATGCTGTTTTGAAGAAAAGTAATTACTATTGATATATATAGAGGCAGAAACAAGTGTTGGGATATTTTGTTCAAGAAGCAGCAGCTTTGAAGCAATATGGCAATAATATTAAGAAATCAACTAATGTACAGAATCATCAGGATGTGAAGTAGTAGTTGATAAAATGTGAGTAGAATATTGGGGTGTTGAAGAATTGGCCGGGGAAGGAGTTGGTTGCCTTTCCTTTGATTAGCCAGTAGAAGGTAGAGAAGTATAATTTGGATTTGAATAAGCATTTGGATAAAAATGAGGTAGAGTTGATTGTTCAGAATATGATGGGTTGCATGGCTAGAGTTATTTGAAGTTGTATGTTGGAAAGTAGTAAAATGAAAGGTTTTGGGTTAAAATTCATCCAGGAGTACAAAAGAAGCTAAAACTATAATTAAATTGCCTGCTAAAGAGATGATGGATGTGATCAAAGGCAATCCAGTTTTAACTGTTCGTTTGTTCTAAAAAAACTTTTGGGGGACTATGAAGTTATTCGCTTAGTTTGTTTTAACAGGCTGTTTTATTAGAAACAACATAGTATAGTAGAAAATAACATCTGGTTCTCATGTTCTCCACTACTAGCTAAAGGTATACAAGCCATCTAAACCACTGATAACTGAAATAACCCATACGACTATGAAGATGCCTGTTCCTTTTAGACCAGATCCTAACTTGTAAAAAGAGCTATCAAAAGAGTGTCTATCTTATTTGAAGAAGTGATTATCAATATGATGGTTATTAAATATTTGAATGAATAAAAAAGTGATGATCAATATGGTCGTTATTATATTTGAATGAATAAAATATGCAAGCAGTGTGATAAAATAGCACTAACTCGATGCATTAAGGGGTATTTGTGTGGGGGATGTGGCAAGCGATGTCATAATCGATATTACATCCTGTGGAATTTATTGGTTGCGGATTGGAGAGAAATAAAGTAGTTAAAAGCATGGGAATGCTTAGTTATAAGAATATGGGAGAGAGGCCTTTGAGAAAAAGTAAAGTTTAAAGTCAACTAAGAGCGAGTAGAAGTTTAAAAGAAGGTCAAATTCATCACAAAGGATCATACAACAGTCACAGTAATAAAGAATAAAAGGTGCTTTATAGAAAGAGCAGAGATCTTTCTATGTCTAATAAAGAATAAAAGGTGCTTTATAGGTCCAAATATGTATAAAACAAGAAGAGTATAGGAGTGATGGTGGACTTGAAATAGGATAATAGTATTTAAGAAGATAGATAGAGGTAGTTGTTGTGTCTTCGGATAAGGTATCATAGCAGTAGAGGTTGTTGAAGTTGATGAAGAGCAAGTTGTAATCTGAAACGTCGCAAAAGCAAGAAGATGGCTATGGAATATGAGTAGAAGTTAAAATGATCCGCAAGATGAAAAGTTGAATTTTGATAAGTATATGATATATCTGATTAATAAGGTCAAATTTAATTATTTACATGAAACAATATTGATAAATGGTATAATAATAATCATCAATGATATAATATAGTATAGTATATTAGCAATATTCAATAGCAAGATCATACTGCATAATTTTTTGATATACTGCAGAAGGGAGAGATGTTTTTTTGTTAGATTTCTAATTCTATGGTACTAATCTAGTATGCCTATTATATCTAAACAGCAAAGTCCTTGTAAATTTTTAATCATCAACTGGTATTATCTCACCTTAGACTACTAGTCTGTTATATAGATCAGTTATCTATTAGCCTATGAAGCTGCTACCCATTGTATCAGTAGCTTCAATTATTAATCACCACCGAAGGCACCACATCCCCATCGTCCGCTCACTACTGGCATAAATTAGTCTGCACCCATTTCTGCTCCATTGAAACCAGTCACAGCCTTATTGATCTATCTTCTCACACCCTTCTTGCTATATTGCTGATTGGCATTCATCACTCGACTAAAATCTGTCGCATCGATTGCCACTATAATCGAGTTGGATACCTGATGATCAGAGCTAACATGTTTGAGTTATTTATACTAAAAGCTGTCACTGTATCCTTAGTAGTTGCTAAAACGACGAGCTCCGTATATAATAATGGACCTCGTCATCGTCCAGTTACTCGCAAATGATCTTGGATATTAGAGTTTATGGAAATATTGAGAATAATACTTACTACTGTACGCAACCGTTTCTTAGAATACCTCCTCCTAGTCGCTTATTGGCAAAGTCAATCATAATTCCTTTTCCACAGTAATCTTAAATAGATTTTTTTTGTATAGAAAAGATCTACACTGACCTCAGAGGGACTTATCTATCCATTTTCCATCACATCCATAAAATCTGTATTACTGTTTCTAGTTCTTTGCAATTTGATAACTCCTTTCAGTAGTGATCGTTTCTAACTACATGTTTAAAATAGGCAATAAAACATCTTAACTTCTCTCTTCTTACTCTTTGCTTCGAAGGATATAACTAGTTGTATCTTTGAGTCATCAGCTCACCGAAAATGGACATCAGATTATCTCATTTGGCGAGGCAGTATACCTAAAAAACATACAAACCAATATTATAAATACTTGTCTCCTTTCTAGTGCTACCAACTCCTGATATCCTGAAACCAACAATCTCACGTTATTCTCTATTAGTTTTATATCTTTAGTCAGCATCTCTATTACTACTGGCAGCTATACTCCCCAAAAATCTTAGTCCTTTATGCTTAGAGTTTTTTAAGTTCTCTATCTTGTGGTATTTCAAATTGGAAAGAATGAACTCCAAGACCTTTTGTTTTGCTGTAGCGATCGTTTAGTTCTTTTAAAGACCTCTAGATGTTCTTATAGTAGGTCATAATAGTTGGAGTTAATAAAATGAAGGAAGGTCCCACCATCTTTCTTGCCTCCAATATTTATATCACTGATTACTACTACTCTATTTGAATAGTATCGCTTCCCTACCTGGAAGATTAGTGGTGCTATCTTGAATCGTTGTTCTTTGATCTTGAGTCATTTTGAGATCTTGGGGACCTTTTTGGTTATCTTCTGGGAGATTTTCTTGGTTGTCGAGACTATTCTTTTTTATTGGGATTATGTTTATAGGCAAATTTATCTAGAAAGTTGTCCGTTAATTTTGATTGAGATTTATCTTATTTTTTCATTTTTTTCATAGCTTTTTCCAATCAAATATAATTGATAGATAATCGCGGTCAAATAATAACTTTAAATATCAAATAATGACTAAAAATAATAAAAAGCGGTCTAATCCACAACTCCTATCAAATAAACAAATAATAAGTCACATCCCTTGTGCCATAATGAAATCCACAACTGCTATCAAATAAACAAATAATAAGTCACATCCCTTGTGCCATAATGAAATCCACAACTGCTATCAAATAAACAAATAATAAGTCACATCCCTTGTGCCATAATGAAATCCACAACTGCTATCAAATAAACAAATAATAAGTCACATCCCTTGTGCCATAATGAAATCCACAACTGCTATCAAATAAACAAATAATAAGTCACATCCCTTGTGCCATAATGAAATCCACAACTGCTATCAAATAAACAAATAATAAGTCACATCCCTTGTGCCATAATGAAATCCACAACTGCTATCAAATAAACAAATAATAAGTCACATCCCTTGTGCCATAATGAAATCCACAACTGCTATCAAATAAACAAATAATAAGTCACATCCCTTGTGCCATAATGAAATCCACAACTGCTATCAAATAAACAAATAATAAGTCACATCCCTTGTGCCATAATGAAATCCACAACTGCTATCAAATAAACAAATAATAAGTCACATCCCTTGTGCCATAATGAAATCCACAACTGCTATCAAATAAACAAATAATAAGTCACATCCCTTGTGCCATAATGAAATCCACAACTGCTATCAAATAAACAAATAATAAGTCACATCCCTTGTGCCATAATGAAATCCACAACTGCTATCAAATAAACAAATAATAAGTCACATCCCTTGTGCCATAATGAAATCCACAACTGCTATCAAATAAACAAATAATAAGTCACATCCCTTGTGCCATAATGAAATCCACAACTGCTATCAAATAAACAAATAATAAGTCACATCCCTTGTGCCATAATGAAATCCACAACTCCTATTAAATAAACAAATAATAAGTCACATCCTTTTGAACGGTAATGAATCTTATTTATTGGTTATATAAAATTAGAATTATTATATATAATTTATCTATAGGGGTGGGGTTGGGGTTGGGGTTGGGGTTGGGGTTGGGGTTGGGGTTGGGGTTGGGGTTGGGGTTGGGGTTGGGGG
>CAXIUT010000068.1:0-18516 GCA_964035545.1 Bugula neritina
CCCAACCCCAACCCCCAACCCCAACCCCAACCCCAACCCCAACCCCAACCCCAACCCCAACCCCAACCCCAACCCCAACCCCTTTATTTTTTATTCAAATATCAAATACTAAATATTAAATATTCTATAATAATAAAGTAATTTAAATAATATTGGTTCAGAATAATCATTTGTGATTGTTTAACAGCTCTTTGAATTAATGTTGTACTTTTTTATGATTTATTTGATGATTGTTATTTTTATTTTTCTTCAGTATGATAAAAGGCTAATTTATTAGGGATTAATTCACCTGTTTATGAACCTTTTATTTCGCTTAAAACACCTCAGGAAATTCCATCATCTCAGATTGTTCATTTATCTCACTTTTACGAGGCTTCCATTCTTCAAATGATCCTTCTGAATGATGAGAGTTCTTCTAAACTCTATTTATATCATTATTAATAGAAGGAGATTTAGATGATTAGGGAAGAGGATGCCATTTGACCGATGGATATGTCTATAGACTGTATTATAGCTTTACTGGTTAAAAGGGATATTGAGTAGGTTTCCAATTTTAGTCCACCTATTATATTTTAATTGATGTATAGTTTTATTGCATTATTTATTATTATTATTATAGAGGTAATAATGATAGTTATCACTTTATTCTTTTGTCTGGATTTGAATCACACTGTTGCACAATCTCTTTATTCCAAGTTTATACACTAAGAAACTCTCCATCTCTTTCAAAGTTGCCTGTATTGTATAATCCTCCATGTTTTCCTTTGCTTTTGAAATAACTCATAGGCCCAAGACTATCTGTCACCATAACGATCGTTTATGGATTTATATTGAAATAGTCAACTTGAGGCCAGTAATAATCTTGTCCAACCGCCACTGTCCCTTGACTGTAGATGAGTTCTGTTACTTTAGTTGATAACTATTGATAAAGTATTTGAGATGAATCTACTCCAGCTAAATTTTTAGACGCTATATTTTTTATCAAAGGCATATTAACTAACATTATTTCTTTTCCTTCGATTGAAAATTTAGCAGGATTATTGAGAATTGTTGCCCCTTAGATCTTAGTTTTAAGAAGAGCTAGTTTAGGTAATCTTTTTGGCCCATCTGAATCAATATGAGGAATTAGATAAATTTTACAATTAAACCAAATAGATAGATTATAAGGCTAGTGTTGATTACTTGATAGCATCAAGATAAGACATGATATTCCATTAGAAAAAGCATCTAGAATTCTTTTTATTTTTTATAAAGTTTTTTTGGTTATTGTTATATTTCCTAAAACTATTGTTGGTTTTATTCTCTCTGAAACAGGAGCGTATATGCAGTTATACTTTAAAAATTAATAAGGTTCAAAACCAATTTATTCTTTACTTGATGAAATATTTTGGCAGATTTATTTGAATTTTTGTTTGAAAAGAGAATTTTTTTAATCTTGAGGCGAATTAGGTAGAGATATATTTTAAACTTGAAGAGAGATATCTTTTCCTGATTGAAAACCTTTGGCAATATAGATACACCCTTTGAGTAAAAAACATTTAGGTTAAAAATGAGCAGGAAAAGATAATTATATATCATTAACTTCATTCTGCATCATCATTTTAGATTTTCCATTCTACTTTATTTGAGAATGATCCTCATAAATGTAGCCCAACATACTTCCTTTGGGAACTTATCTATTATTCTCAGATATTCTTTTAAATTGTCGATGACTTATCTTGAGTTTATCTTAAGGAATGAACTCGAAATGATAAGCCTATGGTTTTTAATTTAAACCTTCATAAAATTATCATTACCATCTTGAACTATCCTAAAGTAGGGAGATAATGTATAGACAGTTCTTTTTCTAGTTTGTTCTAGGAAGTCATCATAGCTTTTCATTCCTTTGCTATTTAAAGCTAAAATTTAAAATGCATGTTGAAGTCTTTCTTCTTGATTGAAGTCATCTTTGTTGTCAAGACCAAGATCATCAAGTTTTTTGAGAAGGTCTTCAAGTTTGTTGGTTTGGCTTTATAGCCAGTTGATAGTTTTTTAAAGACCTTTGCGATTGATAGGATGATTATGTCTTTTAAATAGTTTGATTATTCTCTATTATTGTTCTGTCAGCATGGCGCCAATTTATATTATTATTATTATCAAATGAATCAATTATCATTTCAGCTATCCCAGTATACTCTATGAGTCATGATGTTGTAAAAGTCTTCAGCGGTCACAAAACCATCATCATCAAGATCTGCCTTAGCAAACATCTTCTCCAATTCATCATCACTCATGTCTTAGCCCAAGTCCTGAGCCACTCTTTTTAGCTCAAGAACTGTTATCTTTCCTACTTTATGAGTATCAAAAGAAGCAAATACTTTATTAATTTCTGCTCTACTATCTTTATCACTCAGTTTAGCTGTGGCTAATTTCAAAAATTAAGGAAAATCGATTCCTCCAGATTAGTCATCATCCAGTTCTGCTAGAATTTGATAAACAAATTTATTTTGACCACTAAATCCAAGATTGATAAAGGCTTATTTAAGTTATTGAGGATCAATCATTCCAGAACCATCTCCATCAAAAATATCAAATGCTTGTTTGATATCTTTAACTTCTTAGAGAGGAATGGTCATTGTTACATATTCTTATGGATTGAAAGATTTCTTTTAAGGCTGTTTAGCAATACTTTTTGTACTAGGATTTGATGTTCTATTCGGAGTCTGCTGAAGAGATCTTTATTTCATTCAAAATTTAACTGTTATATAGTATAAAAATCATAGAATATCATTCTTAATTGCTTTCCTTTTTGCTTTTTTTACTCTCTTTTTAAGAGTTCTAAAGACTTTAAAGGCCAAGTTAATTTGATAAAGAGAATATTTTTTGATATTGAAGTTAATTATTTATTACACATTATGTGAATACTTTGGAAGAGTCTTTTTATCAGGAGATGTTCTTATTTAATATTCTGGTTTGAAATTAATAATTTAAGTTTATCTATTTAAACTCTTAGCATCACTCATGCTCAACTCTAGTTATATTTATTCTTAATTTCTTATTTATTCTTATTCAGTAAATTTTGTATTTTCTATAGTTTATACTAACTTTTTAGGTATTTAAACTTTTTTAACCATATTTTAGGCTGTAAGTATTTATGAACATTTATTAAGAACTATCTATGTCATCACTTCTAGATATTACTTGCAATAAACAAAAAAAGGAATTTGTTAATAAATAAAATCTGTTTATTGTAGCTAGTGTTTTTAATAAAATTGATTCCATTTGGTTTATTTGATTGGAATTAATGTTTTTGTATTAGGTTATTACCAATTTGCTAGTTTATTCATCGGATGTTCTTTTAGATGTTTTTGAGGTATTTTTTACATATATTTAGCTGGATACGACATCAAGCTAGCAGTTTTAACTCCTCCAGCATTAATTCTAGCTTAAACTTAAGGAATTGAATCTTCATGAATGATTCCTAGTTTAGCAAATACATGGAGAAGATTTTGATTTTATTTTGACTGATTTTGTTTATTTAAATAGTTGATAAGAGTTTTATCGTGTCTAGCTGAAAACTTTAAAAGTATTGTATCAAAAATATTATGAAAAAGATTGTGATTCATCTAAATATATGATTATTAAGATGGCTTTTAGTTTATTATTATTTCACAAACAGGTTTTATGATCTAGTAGATTGTGGTAAGAAGACTTGTAATTGACATATTTCTTAGAGTTTATTGAGTGGGATAAATATATTGATTTTTGAGAGTTTCTAATAACAAGTTTATTTTTTATTTTTATTCTAGAGTCTATGCTATTTCTTTAGGAATATTTTGAAAATTAAGTTTATTTTATTTCTAATTATCACTATTCTATAGTATTGATATTATCTTTTCTGATTTTAAAAGAAAAGTAAACATATTTTTTGCTATATTTTAACTCATTTTCGAATGAATCTATCTACTTTTTTGAGTTATTTTGATATCTTAGAACGTCGATATTTCTTTGAATATCGATATCACATAATCTTAATATCCATACTGCAAAGGATTCATTCTGATTTTAATATGTTTGATTTTACCTGGATTAACTATTCTTCTTAGTTCTTGCACTCTCTCTATACAATTATAACTGAGATTTATCGATTCTAATGACTAGTAGAGTTCTATTCCTTACAGACTGATGATTTTATTGTGTGAAAGATAGAGATGAAGGATCTGATGTGGCAGTGATGTCGTTGGAATTTTAGTAAGAGACTAATGATTATGTTTTATTGTTGACTGAATTACCTTTTTAGGAAGAGAACGAGGCATACTTTAACATGTATCATCTGATTATGACCTTCTCGTTGAGGTTTGTTTTTTCATTAATTTGAATTGAAAGTTATAATTAGGCTCAATTAACTATTATCTGATTTTAAATATAGATATTAAGGTAATATATATAAATAATTTTAATCAAAAAAGTATCATTTGGGAACTAGGAGCTTCTACCACTTCGACAAATCTTGCCATACCTTAAAGTACTAACTTTGATCCTTGTCTTTTTTTAGATCTTTGATATTATTATTTGATGCTTTTATTAATAACGTTAGGAGTAGTTTTAATTTTATGTTATTAAATATTTACGTTTTATAGTTATTTTTAAGGACAACAAGATCTCATCTTCTCAGTTTCTGTGAGTCTTCTTTTTCTTGAGATCGACTAGTTCTTAGTTAAATTTATTTATTTTGATTACATAATGGTTTTAGCTTGTAAATTGATATTTATTTAATATTGAGGGCAAATAAAACACTTTTCAGATCTTTTATTCTTTTTAAAATGAGTTTTTAAGAATATTTAATCTTATTTTTTAGCATATCTATCTGGAAGTTCACTACATCTGAACGATTCAAGTTAATATTATATAGAAGGATGAAACTTTGATATATTTTTATTTTTATGATTATTATTTCTTTTAATAAGGCTTTATGAATGTTCATGGACAGATTATGTACGATTAATCGATGAAAAGCTAGGATTAATAAATTATGAGTGATTAAGATTGATTTTTCTTAATTTTTACCTTTATAATTTAGCCCTTTTGACTGCATTAGATAAATTATTGGTTATTTTATATTTTTAAGTGAAATAATTAATTTCCTTTTTAAGTTACTTTTATAATATTTCTATTTTATTAGATGAATTCTTTATAATAGTAATAAAGTTTTTCTTCTATTCTTATATTGCACTATTCAAAAGAAAATTCTTATCTGAAGAAAGAACTGATATTATGTCAAGAATCTTCCTAAAAGCTGATAAGAATTTATTGACTTCGTTTGGTTAAAATATAATTTCTTTCTGTTTTTCTATTTTTATTTAACCTTTAGGAGTTATTTTGAATTACTTGTCACTTATTTTAACTTTGTATCCTTTACTGAGAGATTTAAAATAGTACTTTAAAAGTATTCCTAAGGTATACAAACATTCCTATGGAAGTAATTGTCCCCTGAAATCTGATAGAAGAACATCTTAAGTATCATTATCCCTATATAGAGCTGACTTGAGGTGGATTTAGCTGTTAAATAAAGATTGTCTATTGGTGATTTAGAATGAGTCGATAGAAGAAGATAATCCCATCTTCTATTAGATATAATTATCTGATTTGACAGATAAATAAGTAGATATTAGATTTTATAATAATAATGAGTCTACTCCGACCAGAAGATTTAGTTCACTATCGAGCAGGTTTAAACCCATACTGGGCTGAACTCATCAGCACTGTTGATTAGTTTGATCAACTTATGGAATTAGGTATTTTAGTAAATATTAAGAAAAAAAATAGATCGCAACTTCAATTAAATAATTTAACTTAAAACGAGTTTAGTTAGTTCGTCAATTTAGTTAATTCAAAGATAGTTTGAGGTTTTAGGGAGAGGTCCCTAAACAAGATATTTGCTTTATATAAATGAGTTAATTTCATTCTGTATTTAAAGGTCAACATCACGAAATCATTGACATGATTGAAAAAGTTATACTGGAGCCTAAAGTAGTAGCATAACTTTTGGGAAGTTATGATGATACTAAAAGACTTAAGTTTTAAGACTTTTTGCAAAATATAGTGTTCAATATTTATCCATACTACTTGCCAACAAGTAAAAAGGCTCCAATGGTTACTTTTATCAACGAACTTTTCAATAAATGGCCATACAATATCGATCTGGTGAGACCAACTCATTATACTTTAGTGGATCAGGCAATAGGAGGTCTAATGAAGGCTCCATCGATAGTGTGCTATATTGAAAAAATAGTAAGTTTTTTCTTGAATGAAGCAGCAAAGTGTCATATGTCAACTTTTGCATTTGATGAATAAGCGTAAATTTGAATTATTGAAGAGTTAACAACGAAATTCAAGTCAAAAAACAAGGACATGCGACCTTTTCTCATCAACCTTCCAAACAGGTCAGCTGGAAAGATAAAATCAAAGGCTTTTTCAGAAAATAAAAAAATTAAGAAGAAGAACTTATTAGTTCAAGATTAACATCGCAATCATCAACTATAGCTTTTAATGATATAAGTTTTTTAAGTCAAGGTAGTTTAGAAGAATAAAAAAATAATTTAGGAGATATTATGAGAAGAAGACAAACTTCTTTTTTTGAACTTATTCATAACACTACTGAGTACATCCTTAATCAAGAAATGCCTATTTTTCTTTGCAGGATGTTGGTCAGTTTTGATAAATACTTGGATAAAGTTTGTCCAAATAAATTCTAAATAAGACTAAAGCACTATTGCTATTTTATAATGACTAATCTTATTTTGGCATAGTTGCATAATAAATTTACAGGTATTATGATTTTTAAATTAGTTTCTTGTCAATAACTCGGAATGACTCCAGCCGATCTTCAAAATATTGGATAAGTTATTAAAATATTAAATGGACTTTTTCAAGGAATCATTTCAGATGCTGAAAAATATAGAGTTAAAGCTATTCAATATTTAGGATAATTTAAACATAGAATTGAAACTTTTTATACTAATGCTCTAGCAAGAGGTAAACTTGATCAAAATGATGAAGGTTAACTCTTAGAAAATCTGTTGTCTCACTATTAAAGATCTGTAGTATTGTCATTAAATGATTTAAATTTAATAATCAAATTAATACAGGCAAAACCTCCCAAACATTCTTTTTAGAATAGATAGAAATTAAATGATTCTTTAAAAATAAAGGAATTAAGTTAATTATTTGAAGAATTCAATAAAAAAACTTTAAAATACAAAGGAATAAACCGTTCTCCTGAACATATATACATAGTATACTAGAGCAAAAATCCTTCAATGAGATAGATAATAGATTTTTATCTCATAGCTGATTAACCTATCTCAGATATTCCTTTGATTCGATAAATACTTATCGGACAAAGTAATTTATAAATTCAACAAACTTTATAAATCTAAAATGATCTCAAGTTGATTCAAAAGTTACCGATAAAAGATATAAGAGGTTTTATATAAAAATTAGCTCATAAATTTAGATAACTTCGAGTCAAAGATGGTAGATTGTTACAAGCTAAATTTCAATAATCATTTAAAAATACATTATCTCGTTCTTTGAGAAGAAAATAATGGTTACTTTACTATCGAGCTTAGTTGAGTCAGAGGTTAGGATTTTAAGGTAATTTAATGAGTTATTTTACTGGATAGCTAAATAGCGCTCAATTTTATTAAAGAATAGCATCCTTATTTTGCGAGAATGTAAAGTTAAAAATATACTTAAACATTGAAAATAATATATTTTGTTTCCATAAGTCAGCATAGTAGTTAAAAAAGATTCAGATAACTACAATGATGGGTATTATTCGAATAATATAGTTGCTAAGGATGATTCTAAGAGTAATAGTAGTAACGATAATTATATCTTAAGAAATTCTTTTAAGATGTTTGATAATTTTAAAGAAATTATCAGATGTATTTCTAAAAATGAAATTACATGGACTGCTCTAACAAGAGGAAGACACATTGATTAGTTTAACGCTGTTTTTCAAGATATCGCTGGAAATATTACTTAAAAGATTAGAGACTTTATTACTAAAAAACAAATTATGCAAGTTCTTAGTGAAGATAAACTTTCTTAAATTGTTGTAATGAAAATGCAAAATAAAATCATAGAAAGGTAATTAAATATATATTTAGATTTCATCAATAAAAGCTTAAAAATGATAGAGATAAAGAGTTATTCGATAGTAGTCAAAAAATAAATAAAGACTAATTTTGGAGAAAAGATCTTGAATAACTTGGCTTAGATAGATAGTTTATAGTGACTCAGGGAGTATAAAAATTCAAAATATTGATATAGGCTAAAAATATAAGTATAAAACTCAAGCACTTTGGTTAACTGTTTAAAGTTTTATTTACTATACTAGGATTTACAATGCCAAAAAATAAGATATCAGCTTAGATAGTGAATCCTTTGGTTCAATTTATAATAGTAGAGTGTTCATATTTGAAGCACCATGAGTGTCTCTAGTATATATATATTAATATAGTTCAATACAAGCCTTAAAATGGAGATAAACTCCTTAAGATGTGTATCATCTCACTCTATATCAATCCGCTTTGACTTATATAAGATAATTAATGCCTCAAGATTATCCTCTTTGATATTATAATTCACTATTTAACGCACGTCATATCAACATCATATAATAATTATTGTAAACAAAGATAATGCACTTGTTTCAAGTTGCTTTTTACGCCTCTGGTATTTTCTATGCTTTATTTATCGATAGAGCAATACTTATTCCTTTCTTTGTAGTTGTGGCTTTATACTTCATCATTGGAGCAATTCTACCCGGAGCCAAAGAAATCTCTATTCGCAAAAAAATCATGTTAGCTACATGGACTCATCCAAGTGAAGGAAATATCATCTGCAGAGTGCCTGTCAGAACTGAAAAAGTGATGAAAGCTATTGAGTAAATACCAAAATAGAAGCGACCAAGTATGACGCATTTTTGCTTGAAAGCTTTGTCTGAAGTTTTAGTCAATCAACCAAATCTCAACGGAACACTTACTTTGGGAAAGGTACTTATAGTTTAACTTAGTTCATTCCTTATCAATCAGTGGATGTGAGTTGTTTAGTTGATATCGGAGGAGGAAAAGATCTGGCAATGGTTTGTATGCGAGGAGTGGACAAGATGTCAGTTGAAGATATTTTAGAAGATATCAAGATCAAAGCTATGAAGATGAAAAAAACTGATGGAGGAGATCAACATAAAAAACAAATGAAGCCTTTCAAACTAGTCCCAGCTTGCATTGTTGGTGTCATGACTGAAATCATAAGTTTTGTTGTTAACAAACTTGGAATTTCTATTCCTGCTATGAAGGCTGAAAAACATGCTTTAGGAGCAGCCATGTTGACTTCTTTAGGCTCTTTGGGATTTTAAGATGCTATTGCTCCTTTTACTGGATTTGCTAACTGTTCCATGATATTATCTGCTAATGCAATCACCAAACAACCAGTGGTTGAAGGAGACAAAGTGGAAGTAGGAGATGTGATGAACTGCAACTTTGTAGTTGACCATCGATACATAGATGGAGGCAATTGCACAAAATTGATTTCTGTTTTTCAAGATGTTTTCAAATACCCAGAAAGGTACATGAATAAAGGAATGAAAGAAAAGGAATTGAAAAAAGAAAAATGATCATTCAAATCATTTATAGCTTAATAATATATTTACTTCTAAATCAAGTTGAATGATAGATAATTTAAGTTTTAGAACTTTTTGCTAGAGCCTTTATCGCCTAGAGATATCGAATTTGAAAAGCTGTAGAACTATCAAGCAGTTTAGAACCTTAGCTTAACATTTGTGATATCTGCACTTGACCTTGAGCCTTTATGATTTTACTCATGCCTACCCTCCTGGCAACTGGAGGAGAAGTCAAATCTTGTTCTAACTTAGAACTTATTTTGAAATCTTATTTCATTCATAGTTACTTTTAAGAAGAATTTAATTAAGAGTAACTCCAATAAGTTGAAGTGCTGCTCCTGTCTGTCTGGTAATTTCTTAAGAAATTTCTTTTTTATTTTAAATAAGTTCTTGGAAAGTGAATAATCCAACATTTTTCTTAATAAATCTATCTGTAGCTTTAATAACTGTCCTTTCATAGCTGACAGTTCTGTAGTAGGCAAGTACTGGCTATGATATATTGTAGTATGCACAGGCTTCAATAACAATTTAGATATTATCTATAATAGACTTGAAGATACCCTTTGTAAGTGTTTTATTTTTAGGAAGACTTTGTGCAATCAATCTGCAATCAAAGATAACCATATCTTGTGATATCGGATTGATAGTGTGCAATCCTGCTTGTTTTGTTTTTTTGTATTTTCCAAATCTGAATAAGGTGATATTAACTCCAAAAGTAGACCTTTACTTCCCTGGGGAATAGAAATATGAGGGTCATGACAACAACAGCAAAAGCATCCGAAACAAGGTAGATAAGATTTACAACATCCAATACACTATCCACAACTGATAAGATATTATCCATTTGAAGGCATCTAGTCATCACCATCAATCCACAAGAAACCTTCCTTTTTGTCTTATTCTTTCATATATACTCTTTATTTTGAATCGTTTTTCATTAAAAACCTAGTTTGAAGCTAAATCATTATACTATCAATTATAACAGATTTAATAAGTCATTTAGAACGATAAATCAAACGACTTTTTGGATTTCTACCGATATCTTAAAGAGTCTGTAAGTATCTCACCTGAATAGCTGTTTGAGAATCTAATATTTTTGATCTCTGACTCAACATTCTAGCTATTTCTACTTGTCCTTAAGCACTGATTATTTTACTCTATCCAGCTCTTCTTGCTATTGGAGCTGAAACAAGTTCCTTTTACAATTACCTGCTTATGGCAAAATCTTAATAACAAGATAGCTACTTTTGAGACAAACATTATCAATTGTTACACCCATAATGTTGATTACAGGTTGAACTTGCTTTTGAATATCATCTGAAATTTATTGTTTTTTCTATAATAGTTCTTGAAATGTAAATGAAGCTACTGTATTCTTGATCAATCCCCCAACTGCTTTAATAAGGGAGCCTTCCATATTATTAACTCTGTAATATGCGAGACATGGCTAGGAAATATGATAATACATGCATGAATCTACACTTATACCTATGTTATCTAAAATATTTAGAAAATACCTCTTGTCATTAGTTTTTGAATTGGAAGAGGCTTTACTACAATTCTACAGTCAATCATTATCATTTTTTAAGCAAGAGGATTGACATAGTGTAAACCTGAAGAACAAGTTTTTTTGTACTTGCCAAATCTTAATAATCAAAGTATTACACTGTAAGAATACCTTTACTTCCTTGGGGAACTGAAATAAATGGATCTGCACAACAACAGCAAAAACAACCACAACAAGGAACCCATGCTTTGCACCAACCAGCACATTGCCCGCAGCATATGAGACTATTGCCTATTGCTGGTAACTCTTCTTATCCTTGAACATAATCAAGCCCTTCTTCTCTTTAACTTTTCATTTATTAAAAAATATAAAGTCAAATGATGAAAATATGAATTTATCTTCCCCTTTGGGGTTGGGGGTTGGGGTTGGGGTTGGGGTTGGGGGTTGGGGTTGGGGTTGGGGTTGGGGTTGGGGTTGGGGTTGGGATATAAACAATGATCAGATATTTTTTGTAGACTAAATTTTTTTCATTGATTTTCCTTCTTCATAATTCAAAGTATTGATTCCATTTTTAAGAATAAGGTTAAATTGATTCTTTTTAAGCCAGTCTCTAGCCTAAATTAAAACATATTTACCAATCCATTGACTATCCATTGATATTTTTGTGATGAATCACAGTAAGATTTCAACCTTTGTTGAATTCTATCATCTAGATTAGTCTAAAACTCATAAGTATGATCATAGTTGTTGACTAAAAGACTGAATATATTGTCAATTAGACTCAGGTTAGCTTGACCAATAAACTATTCGACTGATTATGAACCTGATTTGATCAATTTAAGAGGTTATGATTACTATTTAGACTCAGCTTTAGACTAGATTTTCAATTACTTTCGAATTTCTTACTTTAATTATTATTTTTCTTTTAAAATTGCTTATTTTTAAACTTTTACTTATTTTCTTTATTGGTTTATTGATAATTTTTAATTTTTATTTTATATATTTTGTTCATTATTCACCTGTTTATTATTTATAATATTTTATTTCTTTTCTTATTTTTTATTTGAGTTAGTTTATTTCTTTTCTTATTTTTTGTCAATCTTTTTTTATACTTTTTCTTCTTAATCTTTATTTGATTTTTTTTCTTCTTATTTATTTTCAATATAATCTGCAATATCTATTTCCTCTTCTTCTTCAAGTTAATTATCTTAATACTGTTTTTAAGAATATATTTCTTGCAAATTATTAACTTCAATCTTTTCTTTCTCAATAAACTTTTTTTCTTCTATTTTATTGATTTTGTCTCTATTAAAGCTGATGATGTTATTTTCAAAGAGATTATTGAACCATTTTGGACTTTATTAACAATCATACTAAGTAAGGATGATATATTCATAGGTAATTGATTTAGAATTGATCCATGAAAAAGAGTTATCAAACTATATTTGATAAATACCTTTTTTATTAGCAATAAAAGCCAATTTATTTTATCCTTATTTTTTTTATTAATGAAAAATCATCTTTTTTACCTATATTTTAGCATCAAAATCTCCCAACCAGTACAACTTGATATTAATATCATAATTTTAAATATTTGTGGATAAATAAAAAAGAGTATCTTAATGATATATTTATAAATTTCTACTCAAAGTTTTACCTGCTTAAATAGTTATATTTTATCTTATTTGAAGAGGGTTAAAAGGATTAACTTCGTCTTTAGGATGACCCACAACATTATTCCCAAACTTTTTAAGAAGAGAATCAACCCATTACCATTTTTTTCTGACTAAAGATTATAATTTATTGGGCCCTATTTTATTACAAATCTTAAAGAAGAGTAAAATTTAATCAGTTAATGAAAATCTAACAGCTTCTGTTATTTTACTAAAAGCAGCCATAAAGATTTCTTCAGAATTTTGTTTTTGATCTTAATGGAAAAGAAGATAATACCTGCAAACAAGATCAATCATAAGTCTCATTTGATTTGATTTTAACTACATATTAATAACAATTGTTATCAATATCTTACATAGTCCTCGATAACTTGACTTGTTTCTGATAAAATGCAAAAGTGGTAAATTACAAAAAAGCAAATCTTATGACTATATTTTAGATTCTTTTTACTCCTATTAATATTAAACGGGTAAAATGATGTTAAAGTGTGTTCTGGGAAGAGCTAGTTGTAGAAGAATCATGAGATCATCAGCAACGAAGTGATGAGTGCTAGATTTAAATAGATTTTGGATATCTGGTGCGATATAGTTAAGATAGACTATAAATTCTTAATAATATTAGAAGATTAGTTGCTGAGGATGCGGGACTAATATTGAAGGCACTATTTTAATTTATTTTTATTTTTTCAATTTTTTAAGCTAATCCAACCAAAGTGCAAGTGTATGAAGGACATGAAATTATTTATTTTAGAGATTTACTTTTGAATCTATGCATGTTTTCATGTATTTGAGTCTAAGTAGTAGTTCTGAAGTCGATCCTTTTTTTGATTGTAGTAGCTTATTTAGCATGGGCAGTTGAAATCCTTTATTGAGGAAGTGAAGAGTAGCGTATGTGAGCATGAAGTGCTGCTGAGGAGTTTTAGGTTATTGGTTAAAGAGAGGGTTGTTTTAGTTTGTTTTTTAGATGTTGTGGAGAATATCTATTTAGCCCTTTTTCATTGATAATAATCTTACACGAATAATCAATAGAGAATCATATATAACAAAGATGCGATCATGATCGCAATAATAAAAATAAACTTCAGAGATGCCATAAAACGGATATCTGTTAAAGGATATTGCTCTTTTCCCTTGATTATGTGATCTCTTTTCAATAAATTGTCTATCTTAAAAGCTAACTTTTTGCTCAGCTAAAGCATAATTAGACTCTATGAACTTTGAAGAGGTTTCATCCAGATATTGATATCATCTTGATGCCTCAACAAACTTTTTCTTTCATTTTTTTATATTATCTATCTCTACCTATGACGACTTCCTTTTTAGATAAATTTATCGTAATAATTATTTTCTTAGTCTTCTTAGTCAAAGTCGTTTTCTTTTATATCAAGACTGGAATAGTATTACGTCTTCAATTTTTAGAAGAAGGCTTTATTTTATCTAGATTTTAAAGTTAAATGACCTCTTTGAAAGATACTTTTAAGAAAACTTAGTCTGAATTACAACGAATCAGCTTTATTGAACAACTTTTTTGCCATAAAAATGATCATAAAGATCGATTGCATAAAGAGAGGAGAACATTCCCATATTTTCTTTTGAATTAAAGATTATAACTTAAATAGAAAACTTGAAAAAGTTCGAGAGTCTACTTCATTAAAATTATAACTTTAAAGTTCTTTTGTATTTTGAAAATACTTTCTTGACAAACTTTCTACTCTAGGATAAAATTATCTGATATTCGATCTCGATGATTATTCTAATTCAGTTGAATTCATGATGATCGAGAGGTTAAGATGGATCCAAAGAGTAAGTAAATTAAAATTACTTTTACTTTTTTAAATACTTTAACTGATACTTTCTAAGAGTTCATAGTGATAGAGTCCTACTTTTCTTTAAGAGATAATGTAGACTCCATAAATAACTGTATTTTTAATGTTCGGTCTCTATTTTTTTCTTATCTGAGCCGTGGTATCTCTAAGCAAGACAATTTATAAAACTTTCATTATTCTTGTATAGAAGTTGTAGTTAGTTTTTGTGTCATTTAGCCAATTTTTGATGATAATAAACAATGGATTTCTAACAATATAATGATAGAATTAATCTTAGAAGAAACTTGTTTCCCAATCATCTTTTTTTCTCTATTTTTTTTATTGGTCTTTTTGGGCGGTAACACACAAAGCTAGATTAGCAAAGAAACACTAAAGAAGAGACATTCTATATGAATAATCTTCTTTTTTAGTTATTTATGTTTGACTAAGTTCTGATTGCTTCAAATAGCTTTCATAATCACTGCCAAAATTAAGATCCTTAATTAAAAATCATTTACATCTATCTCGATTTTCACATCTTTGTTTGCAATTATTGCCCTGCCTATTTCACTTTTAGGATCGAAAAGATCGATAGCTTTGGCATATTTACTTATCCAATTTTTAGTTTTTTAGCGAAATGCCTCTTCATATAGATTGGAGAGAAGCGATTGGTTATAAGATTGGAAGAGATGGTTAAAGATGGTGATTATTTTTTGAACAGCTGCGTGAGAAGTATAACTAGAGAGTCCTTCTGCAAGTCTTTTGATTTATGAAAATGAATCTTTTTATGAATGTTTCCAAAAATGCATAGTTTTCCCGCTAATAATGATTGATTAAGGTATAATATTAATTATTGAGTTATCCACGTTAAATAAATATGGCAAAGAATTCAAAATTAGTGCTATTAAGACTCGAAAAATAATAATCAAAACTTAATGCAGAACCAATTGAACAAGCCTGGGTGGCTCGCTAAGGAGTTCTAAACTTTCATTTTTGTATTTATGGACTTGATGGGGCTTTTAGCGGTGGATACTACCATGGAGTTTTGCAGCTAAGTGAAGAATATCCTTTCGCTCCTCCTAAACTATTATTCTTTACTCCAAGTGGTCGATTTTAAGTAAATAAACCTATTTGTACGACTTTTACCAATTTCCATAAAGAATCTTGGGCTTCAAGCTGGAATGTTCGAACGATGATTCTGGCAACAATATCATTTATGAATAGTTAATAGGCAGGAGTTGGATATGTCAATTCATCTTATCTGACCAAAAGACAGTATGCAAAATAAAGTATGGCATTTAATATGAAAAATCCCCTTTTTAAAGAACTCTTTAAGAAACAATACAATGAACACAATAAAAAGATATAAGTTTAAAAGGATAAAAATTCTTAAACTTTGAATAAATAGAAAAAAGAAGGAAAAGTTTCAATACAAGAATCGTTCGGGATTTATGGACTTTACTTTTTACTTGGGTTGATTGTAGTAGGCTGGATAATAATGAAGAGAGAGTGAAGTAAACCGTCTTTAAACTATGATAGAATATATCAATTATTATCAAAATAAAATATTCTAGATAATTCGAGAATAAATTTAAGAGCTTATTGTTAATAAGTTAGAATGTAGATCTGATAGAAGTGACATAGTCATATCCTCTGAACAGGACAGTCTTGATAATTCTAAAGTTATCTATTTAACGATAAGCTTTTAGCTAGAAATTCTCTATAAATCGATAGTTATTATAATATTAATCATGACAAACTTTAGAAGTCTTCTCTCTTTCCAAAAAGAAAGCTCATAGTCTTTTCCAGATATCTTCAATGAAGATGATTCTTTCCTTTTAAGTCTAGGAGAACATAAAAGTGAAATCAATCAACCTAAATAAATCAATGCTGATCCCACTAACATTGAATTGCAAGAGTTAAGTTTACCTTAGAAGAAGAATAAAGAAGATGAAAAAAAATGTTTAAATCATAACTTTCAAAGACACGCAGTAACAACTATCAAGAAACTAATGCGAATGAAGTACAATAATGATGCTACATAAATTGAAAAATTGGCCTATACAATGTGGAAGATATTTATGGCATCAACAATCAAATCTAAGAAAATACTAGTTGTCCTCTTTGGAATTATAAACTTGAATTACAAAAAAGATGTAATTCTATTCAGACAATGTGGGTTTTAATAAATTCTTTAAAATGACTAAAATCTTATCAAATAGGCTCAGGAATATTTAAGAAATCTTTTTGTTAGAACAGTTTCAGAGGAAGCAATCGAATAAAACGTCAAAAACTTTAGAAACATCAAACAAACTGAATAATTTTATGTTTATTTTGTTTAACTAAGAAAGTTAATAGCCCAAGGTCCTTTTGTAAAATTTAGAATCAATGATAAAACCTCTAAAAAGATACAAAGTTCAATCAAAACAATAAAATCTGAATGAAGTTCTAATTTATCTTTATATCAATGATTTCTATCTTCTTTGATATCTTTATCTAAAAATCTCTTTTATTTAATAACTTTATTAGAAAGAAATAATGATTAGAGTGATCATTTATTTAATCTTGTCAAAAGAATTCATCAATTATTTTTTAAAATAATATTCATCTTGATATTTTGCAATGGTTTCAAAGTTGATATTGAAGTTTTATGATCCACAAAGTAACATCAGAGAGTATTTGTTAAATCTATTAATAATAAATATTGTAGTAGTTGTTAATCTTTAGATAAGTTTGAAGCTGTTGAGAAAAAAAAAATATTTTTTCCTAAAAAATATAAAAAGATCAATTTACAAAGAATAGATTGAAAAACTTATTAAATCTATCAAATTAATATTTTTATCTATTTAAATCGAATTGAAGTCATGAAAATAATGGTTTATAATATCTAAGATCAAAGAAATACTTTTATCATTTTTTTCCAAGCATCATGAGAATATAAATAAATATTCTCATGATGTAAATATATAGAAATAGAGAAGCCATGATGGGATTGTCCATGGGAAACTCTCCATATTCACCTCCAATAATCCATTTCGTAATAATAACCAAATAAGCACCCAAAAATATGATTATCAATGTTCCATAAACATAAATTAAAGCTTACATATTTGTAAAAATAGCTGATATTCCAATCGCTAAAGCCGCCACTAGACTAACTAGTATAATCCCTATTAATATTTTAAAATTTCCTTTACATAAAAAAGAATAAACAGTCAAAACTATTGTTATTCCAATTGTAGCAGCAACAGCAATAGGCACAATCGGTCCAGTCGATCCCTAAACGATGTAAGAAGTAAAAAGGCTGATCAGGTAAGAAAAAGACAAAACAAATGTCAGAAGAAGAATCGAGTCGAATGGTGTTTTTTGAGCTGATTGCACACAGCAAGCGATAACGATGGTTGCAATGAGTAGAACTATTGGTATAGCCATGAACCATAAGTTATTGAGTTGAAAATCACGATAAACTTCAACATATTGAGAAAGCAGGCAAAATCCAAAAGAGATTCCGAGCTAAACTAAAATAAGAAATAAGATACTTGTGAGCAAAATATAAACTTTTCCAATAAATGCCGTTCTCGCTTGTCCTTCAAGTCCATCAGATAGGTGATCAGTGGGACTAGCGTTCACATTATTCTAAATTTCAAGAGGCTGGAAGGGCGGTTTATCATCTGATTAATCAAACTTTTGTTCATAAGTTTGATTCGGTCGTACAATGAGGTCTTCGTTCATTGAATGGTATGTATGTATATAAATTCTGATAAGCAATAAATATAAGGGGTTGGGGTTGGGGTTGGGGTTGGGGTTGGGGTTGGGGTTGGGGTTGGGGTTGGGGTTGGGGTTGGGGTTGGGGTTGGGGTTGGG
>CAXIUT010000069.1:0-23063 GCA_964035545.1 Bugula neritina
CCCAACCCCAACCCCAACCCCAACCCCAACCCCAACCCCAACCCCAACCCCAACCCCAACCCCAACCCCGAAATGATTGCTTTAAGTATATTTGAGAAGATATTATTTATATTAATTCTTATCTATGAATATATGTAGTTATATCAATATTTTTTATGATTTCTTTCTTCTTTATTGACCAATTTTTCAATAACATCATTGAAGTTGAAGATAATAGACTAGTATTCCTCTACAACATATTTGATTTGTTTTTCTCTTTAATCTTTTTATCTTTATAGCTTCTATATCTAGGCCTATTGTCTCTAGATGATGCTTCTATTAAACTTGATATCCATTCCTTGTTCTCCTTGTCTAACCTAGACATCTGCGTTACCAAGTTGTCCTAGCAATAGGACAAGTATTTAATAATTTTTGACTACATTGGAATCCAAGCCAACCATTTATCCTTATAATTTTTTGATATAGCTTCCCATTTTGAATCGATTGGTAAGCAGCTAGGCTAGTACTTACTAAGATTATTTCGAATAGTATAGTCTATTTTATTGTCCTTCGCCTACATTTCTTAAGATATCTTGCATTAATTCTATTGGACTTTTATTCCCGATATTTTTATTGTATTTTTATGACTTCATCATATTGAATCTAGTCTATGCTAATGGCTTTGTCTCAGTCTTAAATTATTTGTTGATTGTAGTTGTTTGATTTGTCTATGATATTGTGTGACGAGGAATTGGCTAGTTGCCTATCCAGAGGTTGTCGGAGGGATTGTTAGGAGGTCGAGATTTTATGGAACGACTGTTCTTGTTGCTGTAGGTACTCATTCTGGTTATTATTTTTATAATATTTTTGTCAGTTTGGATCGTATCAGTTTTAATTACTCATAATATCATCAATAAATATATTGTATGATATATACTAAATAATTTATCTATTGAGTAAGTAGTTGATAGCATATAGGGTATGATAAGGATGATGATCAGGTGGATTTGATTTTTTCCCAATTTTTTATAAAAGAATTCAATATATTTTGCACACTGCTTCCGCTCTGTGAAATCATGTGCAATTGTTCCAAATCTAGTCCCTTAATCTATTTCAACAAATCGACCTGCTTATTCAAATAATGAATAGACACATTCTTACGTTATATCTATTTCTATACAATGGGTGCTCGACCTTTACACTTCTATAGCTAATCAGCCGACCTACCCAAGTCTCCCACAACTTATTCTGTTACTTTGTGCAAGGACTAGCTGGTTGATTTGCTGTGGCAGATGTCTTATTCTGTGTTGTTTTGGATGGTTTGGAGTTACTTCATGGTTTTGGTGTGGGTGTCGAGAGTGTCAGTTAGTTATTTTTTGTCCATTATCAAGGCAGAACACTATTGTTCTAAACTAGCCAATCGATTGCTTAACAACTAGTATACTTCATCTTTTTCTGAAAGGTCGTTTTTCATCTATTTAAGCCATACCTTTTTAGCTCTCAAAGTTTGATCTTTCACCATATTTTATCCCTCTCTTTCGATTATTTGCACCTCTCTCAAACACTCATCCATAATCACTAGATATTTGTTTTTATGCTGACGTTATATTTATCGCTATCTGGCTTACTCACTTAAAAACAACTAAATTTATGCTATTGTATTTTAGGCAGTTGATTTTTGTTTTTAATTTACCATTATTTTTTTGCGTAAAAGGCTGTTAGCATCTTACATTGGTTTCAACATAGGATTTGTATCTTATAATTACTACAATTATTAACACTGTTGACTAGTTTCTATCATATTCTCTCTCTAGTTCTTAAATTTCTATTCAAATTTGTCATTCTTCTTCGTCTTTTCCTCTGCTATCCTCACCTATGCTATCTTCTCCTTCTATATCTAGCGATGTATTCTCTATATACTATATCAAGTACTGACATCTACTAGTTCATCTTTTTGATCTGGTCATGCATGCGACGACTCTCCTCGCCCACCGCTGTATACTATTCAACAGCTAGTACATATTCTTTGATGATTCTAGGTATATAAATAGGTACTGACCAAGCTTATCATTAAATTCATTTCTTCTTTCATCTTTTTGTCGACGATGTCCTTCGATAATTTGATGTAGTCTATCGATTTATCCTTTTTGGGTTGTCAGTACTTCAGATGCTTAGTTTTTTTTCATGCCCAGAGATCCGAGTTGTTGCTATAGTTTGGCCTTAGTAGCGTTGTATTTATTTTTCATGGCTAGGATGTTTTAATTGATTGGGATTTAGTCTTTGAGGAAGTTGTCTAGCTAGTTGACACCTTATCTTTCTAATATTTCTTTATCTTTCAGTAATTTGAGTTAATATTAGAGGTATTTGATTTCTTACTGTAGTCCCTAACTATTAAAGAATGTACTCCAATATACTAATCTTCTAGTACTTTTTGATTAGGTTTATTTTTGAGTTGATTGACTGCATGTTAGAAGCCTGATTTGTTGGTTTGCTAGAATCCACTTTTGGATGTCTTAGCAAAATCATGTCCTTATACTTTTTTTGGTCTTGTGATCATTGATTTGCCGTTGAGGCCTTCGTTTGCATGGATGTTGCTGCCGATTACTTTGCTGTAGGCCATTGATTTGTTTGCGACTACTCCTTGGTGAAGAGATTGGGTTGCTTTGCGCATGATCAGTTATATCAATTAAATTAAACAATATAACTATAGTTAGTCATTCATATTAGTTGCCTAAAGAATTAAAACAATAACAAGATCACTTTTAGTTGAGTTAGTTGAGTTAGGAGATGACGCTGGTGCCTTTCCAGTTGGACTAAGAGTATCTGAGGGAGGAGATGTTGTTTTAGCTATTGAAGGTAAACAAATCATTTCCTGGCTAATTGATTTATAGACTTGAAGATGGGCCTGAGAGGATTTCATGAGCTTTGCATTTGTTTTATTGTATATTTTATCCAAATCGATGATGTTCTAGGATGTATTCGGGCATGATTTAGTTTTGAGTTGAGGGGATGGTTTATAAGCTGGTTAATTTCTTTTTAAACAAAGGTTTTTCTTTCAAATACAATACATTCTATTTACTTGCTTTTGCTTTCTTTACGCCCACTTTAGCTTATGCTTTCTATTATATTACTACTGATGGAACACGATAGGATTATACTTGACTCTCATCCATTGCTTTAAATTCTGCAGTTTGACCTAATTCTCCTGAAGCTGTTATTTAAAATATTTTCTTTCTTTTGTATTTTGGAGAAGTAGGAATCTATTTGTTTCTTTAGTTGTGACTGTTACATTGGATAGTTTTGGTTTATGGAAGGGAGGGTGCTTGCTTCGATGATTGGAGGGATGGTTGTGAGGAGAGGTAATTTTGGGATGATAGAGAAGAGTGGTTTTGTTTCAAGAATGAGGTCAACATTTTTGGAATTTGTTTGTTATTGTAAAATACTATAGAAATCATAGAATTATCAAAGCTATTATGTTTTTGATAGTTATATGTGAATTGATAGTTATTGGATATGATAAGTAAAAGTAATAAAAAGGATCATATTTGTTCAAGACTGCACTAACTTAGATCTAGGCTGATGAGATCTTCTTATCTTTTACTTTTTTTTCCTCTTTTAATTTATTTTCCTATTCCAATTTCCATCTACCTATTATCCATTCTCGATATAACATTTAACTGTCTCTTCAAATGGTCATTCTAGTATCTATATCTCTAAATTTAATGTCTTATTTTATCATTTTAATATTTTAATTTTTAAGTTTACCTAACTGTTTTATTAAACTATGTCTTATATCTCAAAAGCATTGAATTTTACATCTATAGGTATTTTATTTTATCATTTGCTTTTGATATTTCTTTCTTTGCTGCTTATAAAGTGTATCGTAGCTAGTTTTACCCTTTTTGAACTTGTTATTATAAACCATCTATTACAATTTTCATTTTATCAACCTCATATTTTTGTCCATTTATACGCTATATAGTACCTTATAGCTCTTAGATCATTCTATTCTTTATATTGATTTGCTATTCCAATCTACAACTCTGTTCCTTTTGTAGTTTGCATTGTTAACGTCTATTTTTGCAAGTCATGCATTATTTCTAACTATATCGTTATTTTAAAGCTTCCATTTTCTTTTATTGATCTTTTGAACGTCTTCTCTAGATACGCGGCACGTATAAAGCATTCACTGAACGATTATGCATAAGAGAGGAGTCTGTTGTATCGTCCATGTCGTGATTTTGCTTTGAAAGAGGTAGTGGGCAATCGAATTTCTTAAGGTTTGCTTGTTATATAAGGTTTTTATCTAATTTAAAAGATGGTTTTTGGTAGCGTAGGGTGTTGAGGAGGTTAGTGGCACTAGTTGATGTTACAATTTTTAGTTATCTTTGACTGACCGTTTTGACTTTCTATTATTTCTTTTTCTATTCTGTCTCAAATGGTATTGTTTAGTTGTTAATAATACAACTTTGTCTAGAATTATCGAGATGTTATAAAATTCCATCTTTCTTTTTTTTATCGAAGGCAAAAGTGGGACTACCTAATGGTTTTCTCACAAAAAGTCGTTTTTTTTTGTTATTTTATTCAGCATTAGGAGATGTGAGTAGATTGGGGAGGGTTGTATTGTGGTAGTCGATATCGATTGTTTTGGGGGACTGATGATAAGCATTCATATTATATTTCCTTCTCTTGAAATTATTATACTCTAGTTATTAAACAAACTCAGTAGATAAAAGTTATACTATTGTTATTGTTTGATTTAAAAAGACGGAATATGTTTTTATCTCAAAATAAATAAATATTTGAATCGAATGGAGGTGGATAAACGCATTGAGATAAAGAAGTGGAACGCGGTGGCTTTGTGGAGTTGGAATGTGGCGGTTGAGAATTGTGCTATTTGTAAGAATAGTATTAATGAGACTTGTTTGGAGTGTCAGGCTAATTAGATAGCTGATAGTTAGTCTTGCTTGATTAGTTGGGGAGCTTGCAACCATGCCTATCATACTCACTGTATTAGTCGATGGACGAGTCAAAAAAAAAATACCTGTCCTCTGTGTCAAAAATCATGGAATACTGTCAAAACTGCCAAAGAGTGATCGTCTAATTTGAATTTCATAATTATTTAACAAAGAATTAAAGATATTTCCTTGTGATCATATCTAATGAGGCATCATCGCCATGATTTGACCCTACATTTGGTTTGTTCCCCAGAGCGCCATTAACTTCCGACGGACTCCTTCGCGTAGCCGATCTACCATTCCTTTGTCTTCGACTTGGGTTTCGAGAGTTGCTTAGATTTATTGCATGATTTGCTGAGGTGGAATGGATACTGGTTAATTTTTGGATGACAGGACGTCAAGGGTGTTTTCTTGTATTTTAGCAATAGTTCTTGTGCTTTGAATAGGGTCGAATATTTATCTGATGACTGAGAACAAGAAGAAGATGCCTAGGAAGATAAGCATTCTTGCGAAAGGGTTTTTGATTTACACTTGTTTGTTTCTAATCTATTAGAGGTGATACTTTTGTTGTGCCTAGAATTTGAGTCTTTAGTTTTATATTTTTTGTTGTTTGCATTCTTATTGCAGTTGTCGATTTAGTTCTTCTAGAGCCTTCACCTTTTATTTCTTTTTGTCTCTTGATACCTGAGCGCTGATTCGATTTCTTTGCTTTTTGAAATCTTCATCCTATTATCCCATTGGAATATATGTTGCTCTTCTTTCATATACACCATTCTTTCTAGCTTTAGCACGATTTCTTTTTAATTTGTTCTTATATCTTACTATTCTTTTTCTTAACAGTCCCACATCTACTGATTAAAACATACTGTTGTCGACCTTGTGGATGAGTTAGTTGATTGGTGTATCACAGATGTCAACTTGTTCCTCGAGGTAGCTGATAATCTAGGTCAGTAGAGTTGTACATCTGTTACTGATGACGATGGCTGGATGAGAGGTGTTTCTGAGGGAGATTAGTTGGCGAAGGAAGCGATAAAAGGATTAAAGTTTTATTGACTTTGGTTGGGGAAATCGACTTCTAGGTCAAAAATTTTAAGAGGTTGTGAGGTGAGTTCGGATTGGAATGAATTTATCATAAGTAATTAATTATTAATATTTAAATGATAAGCTATCAGAATACTGAATCCTATTCTAACAACAGATTTAACCAACAGATAATCATACGTACAAAATAAATATAAATATTATTTCTTTAAACTCCCAGATGCATCAATAATAATACTAAATAAAAATGCAAACGCCAAAAACCTTCGATTTTCCATCATTATATCCTAGTCTAGACTAATCTTTGACAAATCTCTAACAGACAATGGGTATGTAGAGTCCAATTATAAAGCCACCACCCGTATTCCATCCCCATCCTAATCATCATTCAAGATTGCAACTTGAATCGTAAAATCTATAGGCCAGTATTGATGAAGGGATGACTCTTTTCATGGGTGGCTATCAAAAATATAAGTGTTTTAAGTGTTATGGGGTGAGGAGTAGTCAGTAGATGGGTTATTCTATGGGTTTATGCGAGTAGTGTGATGGAAGTTAGTATATTAATGACAATCATCCGATAGCTGGGCTGTTGGATAAGGTGTTGAAGTCCAAGTTACCAACTTTGATGTAAAAAATAAAAGAAGAACAGGAAATGAGCTATCATCAGAAAATAGATTGTAGAAATTGTAAATTAATCATCAATACAACCTAGCACTACATATGCGACCAATGTGACTACAATATTTGTTTATTTTGTTACTAGAATCAGAGATACATACATATACCTTTCCACGTTCTTTCGAAAAAGCCAATAAAAACTCCAATAATAAAGCTAAAACCAAATTTGCCTCCAATGAAAAAAATAAGTGAATAGTTATAATCTTAATAGCAATTAGCTTTGTAGTAGGAGTTGATTTGTTCATCATGCAAGTCATGTATATAGGAGTGTTACTAAATATGTTAAAATTGTCAAAAAGAACATTAGTTGTATATCCTATGTACTAGCTGTTCTAATAATAGTCAGTTTTTGCATGATATTTCTCATAATTTTATCATGAAAACTGTCACTAAAGAATCTATGCTGCCTGATTTCTTGAATAGACAGTCTGGCGATAGTAGTGTCGTCAGAATATCTGGGTTGATGGAATCAGAACAGTAAATTTAGTTGGATTCGCCTTCTACGCCTTTCAAGCAGAGTGGTGTCAAAACTATATCATCGTCTATTGTGTTTATGCCAGCAATTGAAATGACTAATTCCATGTAAATACCTTAACTTAAATTATAAAACCTTAATAACAACCTATCTGCTCCTCAGGTTTTATAAAACTAACCAGAATCATAGCTATTTTAAACATGTTTAACTTTCAATCCATAGATGTCAACATCCCAAGAGCCAATCCCATCAAATCCCGAGATGAAGACAAACATATCTCCACCAAAACCCAAAAAAACAACTCAGAGAAATGACTCTTTGATAAATATAAACATGGACTAACTAGATCACGATTCACGGACATCATTTTTCTAGAAATCTTATAATGCCTGCCAAACTTCTCGTTCTAATCGTGATCGATAAGATTACTTGTTTTCTGGATATCAATGTGATCTATGCTATGCTACTCCTATCAAAAATAAGAGATATCACTGCTAGGAGTGTGAAGATTATGATATTTGTGAGCAGTGTTATGATCGGAAGAGGGGACTGCATGAACACGGAAGGTTTGAGGAGATCGATGGGAGAGAGTTGTTAAAGAAGAGAGAAGAAATGGTCAATCAGATTAGATGTACTTCTATTGCGAGGTATTCTATGGGCAGAAAATATTGATTTTACTTGATTTGTTGATAATTCTTATTTAAGCAATGATAAACAATTAAAAATCAAAAGTTTTGGGCTTATATGACTAGTTTGATAGATTCCATTTATTTAATACCTGCTTCACCTTCTATGATAACTTTCTAAATATCTACCATTATTCCATTGAGATATACTATAACAGCAAAGCTTTTGACAACCAAATTGATTCTTTTCTTTCGAACGAGCTACATCGCTGGCTAAGTATTCTATTCTAACAATCTGACCTATTCACCTAACAGCCAATATAGTTATTATGAAAAGTTATCTTATTAAATAAGATTTATAAAATTGCCACTTTTCTAGATAATGTGGTTGTATAGTTAGCGTAGTGCATCTTTTATTTTTTTGTTTTAGGTTTTAAGTTGCTATTATAGACGGAGACCTTGGAGAGATTGGTTGAATTGACGCAGTTCGTTCAAAGAGACCAAGGCGAATGGGAATACGAAGGGACTTTATGTTGGATTTGGATTTTAGAGGGCTTTTAGTATTTTTAATCTTTCTAGATAAAATTTTTTATAGGTTAAAAAGAGGAGCTAGTCCCAGCATTAGACTTCTTAGTAGATTTATTTGAACTGTTTGACATAAGAGGGTAGCAAGTTGAGCAACTAGAGATGCAATTATACTTTTTATACTATTTAGGATTAACCTCTACTTCTACCATTGATACTTTATAACATGAGATTGACAGATTATTCCAGAGGAAATGTTTGATTGAGTTGTCTAACTTTAAGTACGATTCTTTTATTTCTTGATCTTGCTTTTATTCGGGCTACATGTTGTTAATTTTGCTTTATTTTCTTATTTCTAGGCGATGATTTCTCATCATTTTTTGTTATTGATGGGATCATACAACGTTAGATCGAACAGGCATTCCGACTGCTTTTCGGTCTGACTGTTTTGAGTGATTTTATTTTTTATAAAATATGATTTCTACTCTTATTTCTACTCTTTTATTTACTTCTATTATCGTTATTGATAGATTACTTGTTATTTTACTATTATTTGGATTATTTTGATACAATTTTACTGCTTTATTCTGTGGGTACATGGGATACTTGTTTGATAAAATATTTGGCATATTCCATTGCACTTCTGGATTTCTATTTTTTATGTTAGAAACTAGCTATCCTCTTGACCACATCTGATCCACTATTTACTACATCTAATCCACCATTTTATACTTGTTTATTTCTTTTCATATAGTTTCTACGAGAATACTGTTGGTATTCGCTTTTTCTTTGTTCTGCTTTGAACTATCGATGTTCTGTCTATCTTTGTTCCTTTTGTAGTTATTTAGTAGTTGTAGTAATTGATGGTTCTTTTTTATGAAATGGAGGCAATTGGGAAGTCAAATTAGTTTGTGAGAAAGGCTATGTTGGAAGACGTTAGGAGAGTCGCTGATTTTTATTGCGATTGGTAAAAATAGAAGAAGAAGGACGCTCCACAGCTATGGTAGATGCTTTTTGTGGACGAGGGCACATGGCAGGGTGTAGAGTCTTTTGTTTTGCACTGTACATCTGGTTCTAGTTCAACGATAATACACAGCTATTATTGTTATACTCCATTTACCAGTATTTGTTATTATAAAACAAATATCAACACTATCAAAGACAATAGTTGTTACAGGTTGAAATTGATGGATCTACTGTCTTTGATTGTAGAAATAATAGCTAAAGACATACATTATCAGTTGTTGACATCGTAGTCGTCAAACTTGTCATTGAATTCGAGGATTTTCTTCTTTATTTTAGAAGTCTAGACCCAACCAACGTGATCTTATAGTTGTCTACTCACTAAAAAGGCAGGATCTGTGACGACTTCTGTTCCTACTCGAACATGTCCTTGTTCGATAAAAGTCACACTCTACTTCATAGTCTATGCGAATTTTAAACTGCACATTAGCACTGCTAGCCTTCTGCGACAAAATGCACTAACAGCTAGTTTCTCAGTATCTTCTATGTTATTTTTGGAGTTGATGAGACCCATGTTATGCAGTTTTAGCAATAGTTGTTCTGTAACTTTAATTCGAAGAGGATCATCTTTTGGGAGTTGTTTTAGTTTGTGGACTAAGGCCGTGATTAGTCCTGCTATTTTGGAGTAGTGGCTGTAATCTTGGCGGTCTTGTAGGTGATATCTATGTGATACTTTTGACTATCTTCGATCTGATTCTATTTTCCAGTCTACGAAGTTAACTTTTTTCAGGAGTTTTTGCTAATGATATTTGAGTTTTCGCATTGTTGATTATTTCTACTATAATTATAAAATTAATCTGAAAAGATATGATAAAACAATATATGATATTTAATCAGAGGTATTCTGGTTGCAAATTTTAATTTTTGACTTTCAAAGCAACGAATGATCCATTTTTGGGGACATTCAATCCTTAGACCCATCCAAGTAGTAACTATCCGATTTGCTATGGTTTTGACCATTTTCTAAAATCAGAATTGGGCATGGCTAAACGATTAGTTTCTGTATCAATTGTTTAGGGTAAAATAGTAACTACTTTACATTTGTATTATTCAGCTTTTTATGCCAAAGCAGTAGCCAGATAGTGCACTCCAGTTTTGGCAAGAGAATAGGCCAACATTTAAGGTTGTGGATCTTTATAAACAGCCAAAGCACCAGTAAAAGTAATCAACCCGTTTTATTTAAGATATTTAGTGGCTAAATGTGCACCCAATAGCGATGGATACAGACAGACCTAATTCATCGACTTGACAGATTGATAGTAGTTATCTTATTTGATACTGCCGCCAGTCCATCCGCCAGCCATTACTAAAATAGCATCGTATTTCATATTTAGAGATTTGACTTAGTTGATAGCGTATTGATTGATTTATGATGGTTGTTTTCCTGCTTCTAAGATGATATTTTGTTTTGCTTGTTGGTGATTTTTGAAGTCGATGTTTACTATTGTGTGTTTGGACATGGTGGTGATTACTTTTGAACCCAGCTGGCCTCCTCCCCCCAAACAAAGAATGTTTTTGAGCATAATTAATTATAGGTTATATGAGTTGTTTATTAGAAAAACATAATTATATGGATAACTAATTTATTAGCCTAGAAGAGGAGTTGAAATTATGTATTTAAAGTAAATTCAATCAACCGAAAGGATGTATTAAAGTTGCTAAAAAATAATAAAAAGAAGTTTTGGATAAAGTGCTAGAGATGCTAGGACATGATGGTTTTTGGGTATCAAAAACATAGTAAAAAGTATAGTAGTTATTAGATGGGTATCAGCCAACTGTTTTAGACAAAAAGAAACAGGCAAATAAAATAAAATTAACCCAAAGATAGTAAATTAATACAATGTTTACTCATAGCAAACCTAAATAAATATAATTAAGTCCAACTCTATCAAAAAAGATATTATCAACTGTCTAACATAAAAAATTTATCAAAGGAATAGTAAAAGATTCGAAACATCGGTCAGTTGTTCGGATATAGCAGTTGCAAAAGAGATAATAAGAGAGGATGCGAGAGTAGGAGGAAGAGAAGTTGTCGTTGTAGAAGGAGCGGATGTAAGAAATATAGAGGAAGAGATAGAAGATCAGGGAGAATTTGAGAAAGATGAAGGAAAATCATTAGTTATTTTTGGGTCAATAAAAGGAATCTAGATTGTTATTTAGTAAAATGAAACATAAAAAGAAACTATATCAGGAATACTAGCATCGATAAGAATAGCAATCTATGGAGAAGCAACGTTAGATAGAGAAGAAGTTGATGGTCAATGCATAAGAACACAAAATTAATTTTTAGAAGTTGAAAGAACATTAAAAAGAGTATCTGGAAATAAAGAGGCAACATAGCCAAGATAAATCAAGGGTGGTGAGTGAGAAATAAAAAAACAGGTATCGAGGACCTCCTCATTCACAGAAGGTGATGAAATTTTTAAAGTAGGAGTTGAATAGTAGACAAACTATTTAACTCAAAAAGAAGAAAATAGAATAGAAACTGAATAAGTTATCTGAATACTAGTTGCAGGTCAAAGAGAGAAACAGACAGCTATCTCCTGCTAGAGGAGTTAATTCCAATCGCAACAAGACTCAGAATGGTCAGAGTAGACGTGATACATCACTCATCGACCGGAAGGAGTTGGGCAATATGTACATGCAGGATGTTAAGCAGAAAATGCAGAAGAAAAGATCACAAACAGAGTAGCAATATTACAACAATCCTGAAGCGGATAGCAGATAGTATCAAATAAAAGAGAAAAATAGAAGAATATCGACTATTTCGTATATTCCTGAGGGAAAGCGGTTGGAATATATTGAGAAGAAGAAGCGTGAGGAGATGGAGAAGATGTTGAGGATGGAGGAGGTGAAGGGAAGAGATGATCGGCTGGAGAGGGTGAGGATAGTGGATGAGAGGCTGTCGAGGGAGTTGCAGAAGAAGAATAAGCAGATGAAGGGAAGGTATTCTACTTAGAGTGGATAGTATGCGACTGCGTTGTTGTTGGGGACTATTAGAGCTAAAATCAACTTGATTGATACCTATAATGCTCAGTGATTATATATCTTCTTTCTTCTTTCCTCATTAATAGTGTATAATTAATTGGATTATTGTTGATCATTGAGTTTTCTTAGAGTCTTTCTGATGTTTTTATTTCTTTTTGCCCTCTTTTATATGTGGCAGCTTTATTTTTGATGAAGATATTTCTTCTGAAGAATCTTCATCCTCTTAAGATGATAGTTATAAATATTAATTTTTATTATTATTTTTCTTCCTTGAATCCTTGATTGCCTATACAAAATTTTGAAAACCCCAAACTGTTTCTTCGATAACAAAATTTATGCAGTAAATACATTTATATTCAAATGATTTTTAATATTATATTTCTTCTCTCCTGATCTTTTACTTTCGTTCTTGTTATAATTTTTGTTTTTAAAGTTTTCTTTTTTTCCTACAATTCATTAAATATATTTTTGCCATGAGATTTTTTCACACTATTTATAAAACCACTCAATTATTTTTTCTATCCTTCAGTTCTTTTTTATAATAATAATTCTTCAAAATATTCAATACTTTTTGAATACTTTTCTTCGTATTTTATATCATCTTCTTATCTAATTTCAGTGATAGAATATTTTGTTTTATTTTTTTATCTTCCTTTTTAAGTAGACTCTGATAATTCAGATGCTTTGCTATTGTCACTCATAAAACTAATTGAATATAGATAAATAATAAACTGTCATTGACTATTTTATTCTTTAATTTAATAAAGCTCTTACAATAAATAAAAAAATAGTCGAATTTAGTTCTTTTTCTTTTCAATTTGATTAAAATTGATAACAAATATATTCATTTATTGAGGAAAGGAATTTATCTAACTTTTTTGATGATCCAACATTCTTTATTTACCTCACAATATTGATAATTGTTATCAATGATTTCTATTACTTTTATTCTCATGCTTTTATCCTATTATTCATATCATTGTTATCCAAGTGTCAATAATATATAAAATATAAATCATAATTTAATGAATACATGAATAATATCAGGAAAATATGTTTGTTTAATTTCTTTGAAAGGATTATGTCCAAATTAGTTTAATATGATAGTTCATAATATCAGAATTGATGTAATAGACGGTGCATTTATCAAGCCAATAGCGTGCAAAACTCTAGAACTAGAAGCAGATATACGTGATATTGCGTATGATGAACTATATATAAAAGTTTTACTCCACTGATAAAATCTAACAACATGTCTACAAAACATAAATTACTAAACTCCTATAAAAATACAATAAATTCAGTCAAATAATACCCAACTTCAATTTGCAGTAGTATGAGAAAAGATATGCTATTCCTCACTAAGAAATATCATGGGCCAAATACGTTATCTAGAAGGGAGTTGAGGTATTTTTATGTTTACGCTAGGGACAGCAAAGCAAATAAACCTTTATTTATATGCAAGCTACAGCCACCTTTATCGAAGTCAACTAAACTCTCAATTTGGCATCAGATAATCCCATCATTGGATAAATAAGACCTGCCCTCGAGAAGCTGTATATCATTTTGAAGAAGTTGTATCAGAAGTTGGGACCAGATTTTACTAACAAGTTTAATTTGTTTAGTCGATTGTACAAATGATGGTAGTTAGGATGGAGTCAACCATTAATAACAAGTCTGTTAGTCAGACTTTGACTGAAAGCTAGTTCCAGGAAATCAAACATTGTGTGGAAAGTATGTTCAAAATGATGGAAGCTATCATGCAAAATTGATTTGGATTTGGTAATTAGATCATTTTAATACCTTATCATTGATTAATTAGAGCAATATCAGTATTTTAGCTATGTACTTCATGATTATTTGAGGTTATTTTGAGTTATCTAATATTTTAATCAAAAATAGTCAAAGAAGTATGATAAAGATCAGTCTTGATTTTTTGTTTTTGTGAATTTAGTAACATAAGAAGTCAGATATTTGCTTAATCCTATGTTTTAGTGCCAAAGACAGACCAAAATAACAGACTACATATAATCAAATTTACATCAATAGCCGCCATTTTATTACTTATTTGCCTTATCACTAACAACACTGCAAACCACTCCCAATAGTGCTCTAATTTAGCTCCATAGTGGCTAAAAAGCAAAGGAAGGAAAAAGCCATTGATAAGATAGATGAAAATAGTGAACTTGAAGTAGATAGACAGAAGGAGAGACAATGTTGTGAGTCCAAAGATTATTTCGTAGGGAGTCAGCTGGAGTGAGAAGAGGTTGATCGTGGGAAAGCAAGGAAGGGATAAAGTTTTTTTTATTGATTGGATTTGTTGCATGTTGTTATCTAACTATATTGAGTTATCTTATTATTATTGAGTTAATGAGTTTGAAAATGATTTAAAATGAATATTGTGATGTGTGAACTATAATATAAATGTAAGACGCACTCAGTTAGTTCAAAGCTTGGTATTTCACTAAACCTCTCTTCACTCGAACCTTCCTAACCATCGTCACTGTCATGACTCTCTTGATAACCATGCGTTTAGTCTCTCCAATGATCCTTCTCTACACCTTCGAAACTGCCTTCCTCAAACTTCAAGTCTGGCGTCTAGTCACAGCCATGTTCTTCATGGGTAAATTCAACTTCGGATTTCTCTTCAATATATACTTTGCCTACGTGGCTATCAGCAAAGTCGAGACCCAGGTTTTCAGTCGCTAGCGATATGCTGATTTTCTGTGGTTATGCGTCGTGCTTTGGTTGGGCTGTATTCTCCTGGGTAGCATAATAGATGTGTATTTCTTCACTGATATATTTTTGATGGCCTTGATTTATGTTTGGTGCAAGCGTATGCCTCATGAGTAGATCAGAATAATGTTTGGATTCGTGGTTAAATGTAAGAATGGTTTAATATAGCGGGTTACTTTCCCTTTGTCTACGCGATTATGATGACTTTGTTTGGAAACAGTTTGATTAACTATGTGTTAGGAATTATGCTTGGCCATGGATACATATTTATCAAAGATATTGCAGTCGTCAGATTCCATAAAGATTATTTACCTACGCCAAGATGGTTCAGTAATTGGTGGTTCGGAAGACAAGGTGCAGATGGTCCTGTCAGAGGGAATCAAGCAGGACCATTCCAAGGTAGAGGAGTAAGGTTGTAGTGATCTACTTGACAGTTATTTACATTAATAAACCTATTCTATCTATTGTCTACTCTATCTGACTTACATTATCAATAAATCGAATGCTATTCATCATTTGAATTGTTTTATTGTCTATTTTAGCTAAAAGACAACTTATTGAATGATTTTAATTGATAAGTGAAGCAAATACATAATAAAACAATCAGGCAGTTATTTGAGTTGAAATGAGGATGATATAAATAAATATTTAAAAAAGCTAACATATTGTATTAATCGTTAATTTGAATAATAGAAAAGATGGTGATAGCTATTCCCTAGATGCATAAACATCTATAACAGCTAAATACATTCTTCTCCCAAACTACCACTTCATTCATCACAGCTATCAAAAGCCATCCAGGCCAATTCACCTCCAACGACCAACTATAATTCAAAGATCTCATAGATGATATCAAAAATGATATGCTTACCAGAATTACAGATTTCTTTAATAATAAACACACAACCAAAGCCGAACTCTATAACTCACATGTAGCTATATTTAAATATAGATTGTCAATTATTCATAAAGTAGCTAAGGTGTTAATGTGCAGCTCGTAGAGTTCAGAAAACAATTAGAAGAAGCCACAATCAGTATGAAAAAATAACAAAATAGAAGATAAAAATTATTAGAAGAATTTAGTAGAAAATACAGCTAAAGAATGATTGTCAAAAAAGTATGGAAAGCTTTTAATGATAATAAAATAAAAAGACAATAAGCTAGAGCTCTTGATCTCAAAATGGATTAAATCTATAGAAAGAATCTAAAAAAAAAAGCTTTCTTCCCCTGGCGAACGTACCATCTACTATATCCAGATTGACCTATAAAGAAGGATATTAAAACACAGTGAGAAGAGAGACAGAAAAAGACATCTCATCCATCCACGAACAATATCAAAGCATCATCGATATTCTTAAGTCAAAGATAGGAGAAACAGATGAGATGATCAAGGTGAAAAGAGCAGCCAAAGGAGAATTTGCTTTCGCGTTGAGTAAGAATTTACTTAAGACGATATCTAACTTATCATTAGAGGTGATGTCGCTTAATCAGATGGGACTTAGAGATGGATAATGTGATTAGAATGAGACAAAGAAATTCATGAAGTCTGTTGATAGTGTTATCAATGAGAAATTAGGCAAAGTTAGAGAGTATAAAAGAACTATTCTAGGGGAATAGAATTAGGGAGAATAAAAAAAAAAGAAAAAGAAAATCACATTCGCTTGATCTATTTCACCCTTTTAAACAACAACAATATCATATACTTTAATATAAATGTATTTCACTAGATTGCTATAACTAGTCTTTGTATTAAAACAATCCTATTTTGAGAGATAACTGGGTTATGATTGGCTGATAAATGATCAAATTGCACGTGCGAATCCAACTCTCTTGTTTTCGACATCGAAATGAGTGTAGAAAGCTTTAATGAAGGCATCTCCCAAAATAAAAGCTTCACCTAGAACTGGAGGTAAGTCTAATCCCAAAATACCAACAATACAAGTAGATTTTCCTCCCTGGTCGATTTCCAAAATGTAATCTTTTCCTGTCAAAGAATAGACTTTTCCTCCAATTTTGAAGTCAAGAGTAGGCAAAGATGGCACTTTAGCACAATCCACCTGTTTCTGCTTACCACTTCCAAACTCTTTAGTCATTTCTGCAACTACTTTAGTAGGACCAACAATAACTGATGTTCCAGTATCAACAATACCCAAAAGATTTCCTCTCTTATAACTAGTTCCATTATACACTATATCTTACATATCCAATCCCCAGTAGTCAGTTCGGCTTAATGTATGATAAGTGAACTCTCCAGTGTGATATTTGGCATTCACTCCTCCCAAAACAAGAGCAGAACCATTTGAACCGGCTACTTTAGTCAAATAGAAAGAGAACGAGTTACCATCAACTTGCTTTTGTTCTACCAAAAGGTCAAAAATCAAAGGTAGTTTGTTGACTGAAATAGCTGGCCAGGCCATTCCTAGAATTCCATCAAATTTGGAGGCAAGGAAGCTCACTCCATGAAGAGAGGTAATTTGTGCAAAAAGAGCATTTTTGGCAGGCAAACCAGCCACCCAAACAGTATCTTGTCCCACAAATCCAGAAACAGCTCCAGACCCATAGGTAATGTTGAAGTGAGAGCCATTAGATTGATAGCTAGAACTTTTAGCTGCATCGAAATATTTATGAAGGTAGCAAGCAGGTGATAATCTGCATTCTTTTGATGGCACCCAAAGGTTAGATGATCCTGTATCGAATACAACACCAAAGGTTTGAGGTGGATTTCCAATTGAAATTTATCTATCTAAATACATATGTACCCATAGTACTGAGCATCAAGGTAGTTAAGAATTTTAACTTCAGGATAGGCGTAGATGTTGGGAACCATGTCCGAGGGGAAAATAACTGATAGCAATTTGTTGATCTTTTACGCGTATGGACCTCTATTCATATATTCAAGGAGCATTTCGGTCTATTGAGGAGATCTTTGACGGTGTCGCATAGGTATTTATTGAATAGCTTGACTGACAACGAGCACAACTAGGAATACAAGTAGAGAAGATAGATTTTTCATAAGATTAATTATAAATCATACCACATCTATTGTTGAAATATCAAGCACTAGAAATACAAATCAAGGGGTTGGGGTTGGGGTTGGGGTTGGGGTTGGGGTTGGGGTTGGGGTTGGGGTTGGGGTTGGGGTTGGGCTAATTCTGGATGATTTGGATATCAGTAAAAACTATATTAATAACTATTCAAAGTAGATAATAATACAAAAAGGGGTTGGGGTTGGGGTTGGGGTTGGGGTTGGGGTTGGGGTTGGGGTTGGGGTTGGGGTTGGGGTTGGGGTTGGGTGTCTCTAAACCTAGCAGGTAACTCTCACTCCAACCCATAAATAACATCCACTCTTTGAACAAATCGATAAAGATATAGATAGAACCTTTCCTGGGCACTCTTATTTTAAATATAAAAACAATAAAAAATCCCTTTAGTAAATACTTAAAAAATATGCCTTAGAATTTCCAGTTGTAGGATATACACAAGGTCTTAATTTCATGGTAGGTTTTTTATTAATTTCAGGACTATCAGAATAGTAATCACTAAAAACTATGATATCACTATCGATTCATCCGAATCTCATGCTAATAGGTTTGTACTAGGACAACTTTCCCTTAACTCAGCTTTACTGTTCTTTATTTTGGTCAGTTTTGTAGAAAACATCTCCTAAAACATACAAAATATTAGATGAAGCATAACTACCCGATTGAATTGTGGATTTTTCAATGGTTATAACTTGTTTCAGCTATTCTTTTCATTTAGCTATTTAAAACACATAATGACTATATAATAATAAAAAGAGATTTTGCTGCTGTTAAGATAGCAGTAGCAGCAGTTCAATGTTTATAGCCATTATTTACTAATAGCAATAACATAGATGATTTTATTGATATTTTCTAACAAATAAAAACATAGTAGTTTAGTCGTAAATTAGTTCCTATTAAAAAACTACTTAAAAAAGCAGATATGATAGATAACTATGTCATAGTAACATGTCTAAAAACAATTAAAGAGGATAACTGGTATACCAATTACTTTTTATCTTCTTAAAAAATAATAATCCATCCATAGCAATCGAATAAAATTGCTAAAGTAGGAACAATAAAAATTTGCTTTATAAAAATAAAATGCCAGAATGACTATGTACAGTAGGCCTTAGAGTATGACCAAATATTATAGATGCAATAGATTCATAAACAAAAAAAAGATACTAAAGTACTGTCTTTAGATATAGTATTTAAAGAAATTCTATTTTTTTCTTCCAGATTTTCTACCACAAGCAAACCCTTCTCCTTCAAAAAAAATCAACCAAAAAATAATGATACTTTTCTTTTTACTTTTTATATCCTAAATATTGAATTAACTATCACTTAAACTTCTTCATCACTCTCTTCTACTACTTTCTTAACTTGTTTTGCACTCCTCTCAAAAACATCAAATTCTCATTGCTAGGATACGCATTGCCTTCTCCTTCACCAATTCTATCACTCCATGCTGCTATCCGACCATCTACTCATAATTCATACTATAAAATGCACCAGCAACCACTCCTTCAACCTTCACATTGGTCTGGCATTGACATACGCACTAAAATTAACCCAAAGATGACCATCTACTATAGACTATCTATCGCATACTACTACTCTTTCTCAAGAGGAAGAGATACTGACACATTAGCCCGTCCATAAATAAAAAAGAAGACGTTGTGCATGCTGTCGCCATCTAGTTTCAAGAGTTATGATTTCTAGAGGAACGGCGAGTCAAGCCTAGAGTCAAATGCATCTTTTCTAGTGAGTTTAAGAACTTAGTTATGAATGATGTACTTCGAAGTATGGGTTTACATTTAGAAAATGCAAACATTTTTGAAGAGAATCTCTCTGGCTGAACACCTTCAAAAGAGATACTTCTCTAATCTTCATAAATTGCATTTACTCAAAGTTTTTACCTTTTATAGTCTATTTTCCAGCCCAAACACTATCTACAACTGTCCAAACACTCTCAGCATTCCATATTCTTAACAACACCACTGGTCTACACTCCTACTTTTCCCTCAACACAACATAGACAAACCGGCCACTCCCTTCATCTTCATACACGTCCATTTAACTTAGTACTACTGCACTATTTGTCCAATACATAAGTTGATAAAATGTTCACTATTAGTATCGAAGTGTCTTCTGAAGAAGGTATTCTAGCTAATGTTTTCGCTATTTAGATCCCTTCGAAAGGCATCTTTTCGGACTCTTCTTTCGAGAGCACTTTGAATATTTGTTGTAATTAGCCTTGGATCTCTATTCCACAACCTTCCATAATTATCAATATATTCCGAACATTGTTATAACTATCAATATAACATGGATAAAACAGAACGGGGTTGGGGTTGGGGTTGGGGTTGGGGTTGGGGTTGGGGTTGGGGTGGGGTTGGGGTTGGGGTTGGGAAACAAGTACCTTCTCTCATATCTTCAGCCAAAAAAGAAAAATGTACATGGCTGCTCTCATCTACCTCATCTAAGATAAAAAAAAAACAACAACCAGCCTATGAGTAGATATCATAGCTATTGGCAACTGCCAGCCCGTACATCGCTCAGGCTGTTGATGAAGAACTGATGCCAACTTTGTTAAGGATGCATAAGGATTCGGGATTGGATGAGTTTATTTTGTTGTGGAGTCGCATGTGTGATGGTAGTGTGAGTCGAAAGGAATACCCTGATTGGTCATAGAAATTGAAGGTGACTCGAATAAAGGGGTGGTAGAGAGAGTTAAATAAGAACATGAAGAACTATGAATTGTAATTTGATAAGAATTTTAATCAAAAACATGATGAAAGAGTATAATTTTTTTAAGATTTTGATGACTCAGTTCTGTCTGAAAGCATAGACAATGAAAGTCAAATGATGAACATGTTGTATTTATCGATTATGTAAGCTAAGGGTGCTAGAAAAAAAATATAAGAACACAAACTATCAGACGAAGAATTGAATTAATTATTAAATAAGTTAAAATATTTTACCTCCATTAAAATGCCTCATTATCTAAGTGTTCACTAGAAATAGTAATTTGAGAAAGAAAAGAAATGGGCTAGATAGTATTTATAGATGAAATAAGAAGATAGAAGAAAGAATCCTAACGTTAGCATCAACTAGACTTTATAGCTGCCAAGAGAGGAAGAAGAAATCAATATTGTGCAAAATGATCCTAAAAGAAGAACTTTTAAAAATTCTAATCCTCCCCTAGATGATTAGTTCTTCTAAGATTAAGTAGAAATGACTTAAAAAATAGATACCTTTAAAAAGTTAAAAGGAGGAGTGCCATAACGAATGACAGATGTATCAAAACAACCTTAAACTTCTATAAAATTTGCACATCAATCACTTAAATAACCTTTATACCAGCCATCTAAAGAACATCAATTCCAGCCACCTAAAGAACATCAATTCCAGCCACCTAAAGAACCATCTTTCCAGCCACCTAAATAGCCATTACCACAACCACCAAGAGACCAACCATTGCCACAACCACCAAGAGACCAACCATTGCCACAACCACCAAGAGACCAACCATTTCGCTAACAATCTTTAAAAGTCCAATAATACCAATCAATAGGGAAAGGACATCACTCTTTAAAAGAATCAATACCAACACCAATAAAAATGATAGATCCTCGCCATATTGGCTATCTCTAGAACAACATCTCCAACAACAACTCCTCTCTTTAGATCCATGATCACCAACCTTATGGCATCAACAATAAAATATAATAGAACAAGTAAGATGATATAGGATAGGAGTTGGTTATCAGGAAGATCAAGCCTTAGATGCAATCACCTGTCAAAATAAAACAAGGAGGGATTTTTCAGTAACTTAGAACTATTTCAACCCACAGACACAATACCTATCGCCAAGATCACCCAATAACTATCGTTCGCAAACCATGGAAGGCGGATGGGCCAGCGCCAACCTATCCAAACAATCTAGATGTAAACTATCAAAATTTACATCATAAAAGAAAGTAAGAAAGTAGTTGGCTCCAAGAGATCAACTGTCTTCTTCATAGGCTCATGTAACTCAACCATATCTACAATATTTTTAACATCCAGCAGATTACGCCAGATTTCGCAGAACATGTCTTTAAAATACATTTGCTTTAATGAATTCTCAACTAATAACAATCAATTGTCAAATATAAAAATAAAACAACTCGAGAATCAAACTATAAATCACCTTTATCAACAACTATCATCTCCCTTTAGACATACAAACTGTATACAAAGTGCCACAATGCTTTTCTGTATAAAAAAGAACCAAAATATCCAAAAGGTTTCAACTACATAACACCCTCAAACACGTCTTCTGTCTGTCTGTCCAGTAATTTCCTTTATAACCATGTCTAATATCTCTTAAAGCTAAATCAACTGATAAATAAAATATAGTAGAATCGCAAATCCCCTTCTCCATCACCATGCTCAACTTCATTGAGTGTCTATATACTACAGAGGAAGAATGGATCAAATAATGGAAACTAATGACATAGAACCCCCAGTTTATCTTCTCAAAACATATAGAACTTGATCGACATGTCGTCAGTGACTAAATCGATTGGATACTAAAAGAAACCTTTATCCGAGTTGCTGCCATTGAAGGGGTAATACATGTTATATGTAGTATTCTGTGCAAGATTATGGATGTGTTTGCTTTTATCCAGGCCTTAATAACCTCCGATTTCTTACGCATTTGTCTTTGAGAGTCGATAACATCATTAGCATTTAAGCTGTCAGCTGTAGACCTCTTGATAGAGACGAAAAAGATTTCATTGAATACTGTATGAATCTCTGGATGATGCTGCTAGGTAAAATCTACCTCTGATACTGATATATAGAATATTGTATATGAGATATTGTTAAATATGAGATATTATGCATGAAATATTGTTTTAAGATGATATATATATTATTTACTTATGGGGTTGGGGTTGGGGTTGGGGTTGGGGGTTGGGGTTGGGGTTGGGGTTGGGGTTGGGGGTTGGGGGTTGGGGTTGGG
>CAXIUT010000069.1:23263-47611 GCA_964035545.1 Bugula neritina
CCCAACCCCAACCCCAACCCCAACCCCAACCCCAATCCCCCAACCCCAACCCCAACCCCAACCCCAAACCCCTTTAAAAGTTATTTAAAAGTTTATAAGCTATTAGTTTAGTTATTGAATATTTATAAGCTATTAGTTGTTATTTATTTAAATTAGATTAAATGATTTCTAACAAATATTTAAAGTGATATATATTTGCATCGGCTATATATTGATGTGTTGGATGTTATAGGTTCTAGTGATAATAAATTCAATTGATATAATAAATATATGAACTTGAAACAATTTAACGCCAAACATGCTTAACGTTGGTTATAGAAGTTAAAAACTTAGAACATGCAGTCATATAAAGACATAACTAAATTTTTAAGAAAATACTAAAGAACATAAGATGAATATGATTGTTACATTAAATGAGTCATACGCTACTAGCTCATACAGAACTTACCAAATAAATCAACTACTTTCTAGAAGATGGTAACAAATTTATAGTTACCAGACCTTAAGATTAAAAACTAAGAGATTTCATGAGCTATGTTAAAAAAAATAGACCAGAAATATTCAACAAAATCATAGAGATGATTCAAACATTAAATAAATCAAAAGGATAAGGCAATACCTAAGTCAATAACTCATACATCCTAAATTAAGATAGATAGTCACTGGAGACTAATAATTGTAAAAACTAACTGAAGAAGTGTTGGACACCTCTGATTAATAACTAATAAAAAGAAAAAACCTAGAACATCTTAAAGTAGTCAGGTCTTTTGTTCCTCTACCAGACGACCATAAAGATATGCCGCCCAGTGATAGTGTGAATCAATAAAAGAAAAAACTACTAAAGATCAATTAGAAAATAGATATCTTGCCATTGCCTGATCAAAGAATCAGACTACCGATCATACTACCCAGCAATTTTACATGCATAGACTAATAAAGGACAGCATTGAAAAGAATATAAAAGACAAGAGATGATAGGTTTAACAATGGTTTAAAAAATTAATAAAAATATATACGATGAATCTAATAACAAAACAGTAGATCTTTAGCATGCTAGAATAGATGGAGTTAGAAGATACTCATCTTGATAATTTGAAGTAGATATTGTAGTCCAGATAGATGGATAGAAGGAAGACAAGTTGTTTTAAACCCTTGGGTGATATCAATTTTAGTGCCTATGAGAGAGCCTCTCCTAGTTACGTGAGGATGCCTTTTTTTTATCCAGTAAAAAGCTCATCTAAGACTATGTAGATAAAATAGCTAACTAACGATAGATGGATATCTGTGCCTTATGGTTCAGAATAGAACTAGAATTTTAGCGTAAGAAATAAAAATGCTAATGAAATAAACCTCCTCAAAGCATAAGATTAAAGGTACTAGTTCGATCTCTATATCAATAAATTAAAACCACCATCTCTCTCCTCCACAAGTATCTTATGCCTAATAACAATGATAATTAAGCGCAAAGGAAGAAATACTTAAAGAAAGCACTTGAACTGGGTATAGTACAGATAGTGTATAGAACTGTAGAGATGAACAAAAATAAGAATTATAATATTTTATTAACGAATATACAGTATAAACTAGCAAAATATTAAAAATGAGATTATAGATTTAGTTGAATGAGTTGCTAGATATCAGGTCTGGCCATGCGATTCGATCGTGAATTAGACCTCAGTTAAAAACTTTTATAAGGCTCTTGATGTGAAGGGGTTTTAGTTTAAGAGAAATGAGAAAGAGAAAATGAAGAATGTAATATTTATATCATAATTGTCTTAAAGAAATAAGATACTCACCAATGGAGGATAGATTAAGCCCACTACTCTAAGTCTATTTTCATAAAAAAAATAATTCTTTTCCATTTTGAATTCATTCCAAAATAGTTCTAAGAACATAAAGGTGTCATCATAGAACACTGCAACTATTTAAAATATGACCTCAAAAACATCAATAGAAGACACCTCTATCGATAGTCATCATGGCCTTTTAAGACAAACTAACTTGCTAAAATCTATACTCCATTCTTATCTTTTACATTGACAATGCTCAACTAACCTAAACTTAAAAAGTAAGAAGCAAAATCTTTTTATAGCAGTATTGGTTGGCTATCTCGCTGAAAAGCCCTCTTAGAAAAGTAGTTAATTAACATTTTAATGAGGACTTATTCTATCAAAAAATAAACAATCACAATATCAATTTCAAACCCAGAGAAATGTTTGACTTCAGAGAGATAGCCTACCTACTCCCGTCCCTATGACCATAAAAGAACAGAGGACGATAAATTAAAAAGACAATAAAGATAACACTAGATTAGTAATCACCCAGAGGCTACTATCCTATCAAAGACAGTGACAGAAAGGTGCTATATTGTTCTTAGTTAGTTTACTGTTTAACAGATATCTCTACTCTATTATGAAAGAATGATAAGAGATGAAAGAAATGGTGAGTGTCTAGAAAACTAAACTATTTTAGTTGTTGTTTATAACTGTATTAAATAAAGTAGAGTTTAAAGTTTTAATAGAACATGAATAGTCTCTTTGGCAAATCATCTTATCTCTTCACACATTTATAAACTGTTTGACGGATTAGTAAAAAACAACTGCTAGTAGTTCAAACTGCCTCTAACCACCAAGGATTCAAACTACAGTAGTAAACCAATGACGACCTCTACCTCTGATGGTAAATCGATTTGTTAGCAAACAATTTAACATCCACTAAGATAATCAGATTAACTTTATAGTCTGACCTTCTTAGAAACTATTTCGACAGTTACTACAAGTCATAAGATAGCAAAGATATGTCAAAGAAGAGAGCAGAGTTATCAAAGGAGTCTAGTGTATACAACTGATGACTATGGCTAGTAGGTCATAAAAAAATAAGAAGTAAGATGTTTATATCAAAAACTAAGTGTAGTACTATTTCGATAGTAACATTCGATGATGAATCGAGGAATGAATGAAGATATTAGTGGCATAAATAAATTAATAAATAAAATGATAAATAAATTGATAAAGAACTGAGAAAAGTACAAAAACTGTTGAGAAAACACAATGATTATAGCCAGATAATAACATTATTATTTATTGTTGTTTTATTGATAATATTATTTAAATGGGACAGGAAGAAGGAAAAGTTAATGAAAATAACAGAATTTCTAACAACCATAGCTAAATGGATCCAGAAGAAGAGGTATCTTCAGAGACAGCAACTCAAATAGAAACAGCCATTCGAAACCATCATAAATCAAACATTCATAAACTAATACTCCCATCAAACCCTTCTACGAACAACCATCAGAAACCAGTATACCCACAACAACCAGCAGAACCAGCACATCAACTACCAGCAGAACCAGCACATCAACTACCAGTACACCATCAACTACCTCAACTGGATAAACCACAAATTTACTAACAACAAGATTACTATCACCAACCTCAACCGATTGTCCACGACCACTACCAACTCCTAAAAAATGACCAGTCCCCTCTCTACAACAAAGAAGAAGTGCGCTCTCACAACCTAGATCGATCCCAAGCATTCTCCTCAGCTATGGGTCATCCAAGTGAAACTTTTTAGATTCCACCAGCTGAGAGATATCCAACCAAAATCACCTACTTCAATGCCTGGTCTTTACCGATTCAAAAGTATTATAAGTAAGATAGAGGACCCTATCAGCCATAGGAAGAACCAGAATAGGTTAAGCCAAGAAGATAGATGAAAGAGTTTGATGCTGGAGGTTTGGAGGACTTGATGGCTGAGAAAATGAAAGAATAAATGGTTATGAATCAAAATAGAAAGAGAAGACAAAATTTGAATATGGTTTGATTGATAATTGATATAAAACCTATTAATAATCATATTTAGTCAAGAATAAAAGATCTAAGAAAATAATAGAAAAAAGGATGTAAGAAATTAATAGAAAAAATGATATAAAATAATATAAAAAAGGATGTAAAAAATAATAGAATAAGTGATGTATTATAGATACTATCATTTTTTCTTTGATTAATTCTTTTTTATTAATATTATTTTTCATAAATATATTATTATCAGAGGTATTATCTATGATATAATATGAAACAGTTATAATGGAATCAGTTCTATATTTAAACTTATATATATTTAATGGAGTGCTTGTCGAAAGTTTATAAATGCATCTGTTGCATCTAAGATCCAATCTTTCCAGACCCTTACAACTTTTCCTTTGGCACTTAGCAACACAGATAATAAAACAAACTACTTTTCTAGTCCAACTTCGTCAGAACATCAAAGTACAGATGGTACGATTTCTTTCCAAGTATTCATTCTTACATTTAGAATCAATGATCCTTCAATTCAAGAGACTAGCCAACATCTACTTTCTTTTCATAGCCATCCTACAAACCATTCCAATGATTAGTCCACTTGGCCCCTTAACAGCTTGGACCCCTCTAACAGTCGTCCTAGCTATTTCCATCATCAGATAGGGTACTAGCAACCACATTCAGGATACTAAGACTACCAAAGATATAAATCAGATAAAGAACTTAATCATGAACTAACCACATAAACATATAGAAATGGAGAATTTGTTCGACTGGAATGGAGTGAAGTAGTCATAGGAGACATAGTTAGGGTATAATCATAGTAGCTATTTCCAGTTGATATGATTTTGCTATCTAGTTCTACTGAGGGAGGAACTGCATTTATAGAGACTGCTAGTCTCGACGGATAAAAAAATTTAAAACCAAGAAATGCATTTCCTGCCTCTCAAAAATATAGCAGTCTATAAAAGCTAAAGAGCCTCGAGGGGAAATGGTAAGGCATAGTACCAGATAAATAGCTACATAGTTTTTCATCAAATTTGTAACTATCAGACGGTTCAAGGATGAACTTCTATAAAGATAAGCAACTGTTGTATCGAGGGGCTCGACTAAAAAACACAAAGCAAATATATGGTTTATGTATATATACGGGCAAGAATACAAAAATAATGATGAACTCTGATAGTTCATCCTAGAAGATGTCTCAGATCTAAGTGAAAGTCAATAGAATACTAGGAATCATTTTATTAATCCAACTCTCTCTCTGTCTAATCATAGCTATTCTAGCCGGAGTATTCATCAGCAACAACAAAGACACACACACCTATATCCAATTTAGCTAGTATTCGGTAGGTTTAGACTCTTTTTTGTTATTTTGTTCTTACTTTGTCCTCATCAACACTATGATACCCATTTCGCTGATAGTATCGATAGAGATAGTAAAGATATCGCAGAGTTATTTTATAGATAAGGATAGGCTAATGTATAGCTAGTTTAGAAGAAAGTCAGCCAGTGTAAAATCAGCATCACTCAATTAATAATTGGGACAAATATAGTATATATTTACAGATAAAACAGGAACTCTAACCATGAATCTTATGGAATTCAAAATAGCCGTTATCGGTAATAAACTTTATGGCGATATTGGATTAGTTATCAAAGATCCTAATCGACCTCCACAGGAATTCAAAGGATTCCAAGATATATAGCTATAAAACCTCATCAATAAAGGAACCAACAACTTCGCTGTCAATGATGTCATGGTTAAGGATAGATAAGGAAAACAAGTTATCAGATATTCCCATATTAAATAGCTAGCATAATAGTATTTAACTATTCTAGGACTAGCCCATTAAGTGGTGGCTTAGACTGACAAGATGGGTAAGAAGTTTTATCAAGGGCCATCACCAGATGAGATAACGTTAGTGGATGCAGCTAGATAGATGGGATATTAATTCGACATGGCAACTCAGTCAACAACTCAAATTATTGTAAAGGGATAGCCTAAGAAATATGAGTTACTAGAGGTGTTTCCTTTTAATTCTGATCGCAAGAGGATGTCGATCATAATAAGATCGAATAATATGATAAAATTATATACAAAAGGAGCAGATAGTATAATAAAGTCAAGGCTAGCTAGTGATAATAAATTAAATCTAGATGACTAGTTAACTAGATTTTCTAAAATAGGTCTAAGAACTTTACTTATTGGAATGAAAATCATTTCAGAACAGTAATATAGATAGTTCAAAAAAAATATAGACAATCTCCCCCAGTAAAACAAATAGTAAGGATTCAATAAGATTGTATCAGACCTAGAACAAGGCATCTACCTTATTGGTGCCACTGCTGTCCTAGATAGACTTCAAGATTAAGTGCCCTAAACCATTAGAGATCTCATTAGAGCAAGTAGTTGTTAAGATATTTAGAAATCAAAATATGGATGTTAACTGGAGACAAAATGGAAACTGCATAAAATATAGGTAAAATTGATAAAACATAGGTAAAAGTTGTAATTTAATCCAATCCCATTTCTAAATACTAAGGTACACTAACAAAGACAGGTCAGCCATCAGAACAGAATTACAAAAGTTAACCAATAGAGCCCTAGAACTCAATAACTAGGGAAAGTCAAAAGCACTACTCATCGAAGGGTAAGACCTTACGCCCATCATTGGAACCTAAAGCAATTAAATATAATTATCAAATCTAGCTAAATATTGTGACACTGTCGTTTGCTGTCGACTACTGCCCATACAAAAAGCATAAGTTGTTAGAATTGTTAGAACCCATCTCAATAAAATTACTTTGAGCATCGGAGATGGAGCCAATGATGTTCCCATGATCAAAACAGCACACATGGGCATTGGACTGTTCGGAGAGGAAGGGATGGGAGCAGTTCAAGCCAGTGACTACGCTCTACCTTAATTCCGAATGCTCTGGAGGTTGTTGTTAGTACATGGCAGATGGAATTATATAAGAATCGCATAGATGATTCTTTACTTTTTCTATAAAAATATGCTTTTTACTATCCCTCAGTTCATCTTTGCTTTCTACTGCGCCTTTTCAGGACAAACTGTCTTCGACGACCTCTATATCGCCGGCTACAACCTTTTGTTCACTTCTTTGCCTTTAGTAATCCGAGCAATCTTCTAGCAAGACATCTATTTCGTGCGTCCATCAAATAAGCCAGAACAAGTATCGGATGAACAGACAATGACAAAAATAGTGAAGCCTCACGTTTTAGAATCAACGATGTCAAGATACCTTCCCAAGTAGTTCTAAGTCAATAAATATATGTACCGTTTGTTTCCTAAAATTTATTTTATCGGACAATAAAACGCCATTTTCAACTACACCAACTTCTTCCTCTGGATATTGTAAGCAGTAGTTGAGTCAACTCTCATCACTCTCTTCTCAATCTACATATTCAGCAAAGCATCTCTCAACGAAGAGGGAAAAACCAATAACCTTTGGGTCTCAAGCGTCACAATGTACCTCACTAAGTATTCAGATTTACAGCTATAATACTAGTAGTTACCTTCAAGTTGGCTACACATACTAAATTTTGGTCGAAGATGTTGATCATCTCCATCATATTCTTTTCTTTGGGCCTCTATATCGCATGGATGTGGATATCCAACTACGTTTTCACATAATACCTCAAAGGAACTATCAGCATCTTCTTTAGCAATGCATAGCCCTTCTTTGTTGTTATTTTTTGTTGTGTCGTAGTTCTTTTCATTGATGGGTTTGTTGTCTCTGTTGACTTCAATCGAGGTGGCTATGCTAGTCGGATGAGAAGATTAGTCTAAAGCTAGCTAGAACATAATAAAAAAGCTTTCTAGGAAGAAAGCATCAGATAGTCTGATCTTGTTACCTATAATCTCAACAGAGATAGCTGAATAATCTTGATAAATATTCTTTTACCTATTTATTTTTTATTTTGATCTCTTATTATTAAATAGGTAAATAAAATGGGTTAATAAAATAGGTAAATAAAATATTAAGCGATAAGAACAACTGTTGGTGATAATAAGGAAAATAGATCATTTTTTGATGATTTTCGAAGTAGCTAGTATTTCCTTATTAATCATGAGCATGCTTTCTTCCAAAAATCCATATTTAACAGAAAAGCAGCTAAACCTCTAGCAGAGATGCATATCTTTTTAAAACTCCTCGTAAACTTCTCTATGATAGTAATAAGTATGTACGAACAACCGATACAACCTTCTAACTATTGTATCCAAACTTTTGGTTTAATTGATACTAACTCTACTGCTAAAATTTTTAATATTCAATAGAATGGAGGTAGCCTGATCCAAATTATGCACCATATAGTTTATAGCACTGCAGTTGACTGCTGTCTTATGAGCAGCACACAAAAATTATGATTAGTTACCGCCCTTCATCGATGGACAACTATCAGAAGTGCATAGATCTTTTAAAGAAGTGGCCAAAAGGTTCAACTATAAAACAAATTGACGAATATGCTAGTACTTCCAGATGTTTAAATCAATATTCGCAGGCTTTTATACTATCTTTTAGATGTTAGAAGAATCATTGCGAATCAACTACTGAATATACTACTGCACAGCTAAAGGACCAGTCATCTTCTTTATATCCTACACCTACCAGCACCACAACTAACTATTCTTACTACCCATCCTGTTCCTTCGAGGATTCTGCATTTAAATACTATAACTATATAACCATCCATCTATCTTGTCAAATCCAATCAAAAAGTAGCTTATCAAATGATATGGTAGTTAATCAAAAAGATTGTTAGTAATCAAAAGGATGATAGTAATCAAAAGGATGTTAGTATCAAAAGGATGTTAGTATCAAAAGGATGTTAGTATCAAAAGGATGTTAGTATCAAAAGGATGTTAGTATCAGATGATATGGATGGTTTATCAGATGATATGGATGGTTTATAAGATGATATGAATGGTAGTATCAGATGATATGAATGATAATCAATCAGATGATATGAATGATAATCAATCAGATGATATGAATAGTAGTCAGTCAGATGATATGAGTGGTAGTCAGTCAGATGATATGAATGATAGTTAATCAGGATGCCCGTTCTGTTCTTTTTTCAAAATCTCCTGTTTCGAAGTCAGTCATTCTCGATGCCATGCTCCACTTGGCATATGTGGGTTTGTCAAATGGACAGTTTGATTTACCATTCAATGGAATTTGTAACTTACTAATTGCCTTCAAACTAGTCTCTTTAAGAATAGCCAGTTCTCCTTAAAGATTCTTGTTCACTCTTTATACATTTTCTTGATGCTTCTGACAGACCTTCATATCACCAGCTAATTTCTAGTTCACTTAGTTGATTTAGTTATTTTTTCCCAAAATGAAAGATATTTCTGAACTAGCCTCTTTCAAGTGGTTATCCAGTCGACAAGATTCTTGTTTTTTCTGTTCCCACTGTTCGTGTAAAGCTCTCCATTTTTATTTCTATGCAGCCAGCATCTTGGCTTTCTCACGAGTTTAGTTTTCAATTTTTCGTTTTTACAACTCTTTGTTAGCAATAGCGAATTGCCACTCCTGACAATCTTTCTCTTTCTAGCTAATCTAATTGTCATTAATGGCAATAATAGCAGATAGTTCTGATATACCAGAATCTAGTTGTGCATTTTAATCTTCAATTTTAGACAGAGTTTCATTCAAATTAGTCTCTTCTCTTAGGAGTCCACGGATATAACTCTGAGTCTTAAAACATTTCTAGTTTATCAAATCACTTTGACCCCGAATTGCACTATTTTCTTTTCTACTTTTCTACACCTATTCTCTCAACTGTCCGATTACTATTCTTGTTCTTTCTTCTTAGAGTTTTAAAACATCGCTAAGGTTTTTTTGTTCTTGGAGTTTAATTTTAATTTCTGTGGCTTAGTCTTCTTTTTTATTGGAAAAATCAATCAATTCTTGAGTTTGTAGTCTTCCTTCTTTAAGCATTTGAGCTCTAAGTCTCGTTTCTTGGATAAGATGTTCTGATTGAATTCTTAATTAATGAACACTTCTAACAGATAGTTCAAGTCTTTCTTCATTGTTTGAAACATTAGCTTCCTAAATAAGATACTAGGTACCTGATCTCTCATGAGAGCTTCATATTTGAAGCGTATTCTAGTCAACTCTTACTTGACTCTATCATACTTCTCTTGATTATTTCTCAATTTGTCTAGCTAGGATTGAAGAGAAACAATCATAGAATTTTTTTGATCAAGACTTGCTACAAGATCCTCACCAGCATATCTAAGTGTTGCCTTACTTGATTTTCTAATCATAATCTAAATGGAAATTATAATCCTTTCTATAGAATTCAAATTAAATATCATCAAAACAACTTTTACTAGAAATATAAATATATCACACCTTTAGGGGTTGGGGTTGGGGTTGGGGTTGGGGTTGGGGTTGGGGTTGGGGTTGGGGTTGGGGTTGGGGATTTTTATATCAAAAGAATGATTAAGTTGGATTTGGACTAGTTGTAATCCAAATATTAAAATATTCTTTTTCGAGAACCAACTTATCAACTTAAACAGTATAGTAAATAATATAATTGGTGGTATAATAGGAAATGGCCGAGGAGAAAGACTAAAAGCAAAATATAAAAAATAATAACCCCAAAATAGGTCGACCAGCTAAGACAGATCAATAAGAACAGTTCAAAAACCACTACTTGGACAATAAAAAGAAATTTTAACTAGAATGCTAGCTTTTAGTTTACATCCACCACATTTTTTACGAATAAATACCCACTCACCCCACCAACCACCGAGTCCCAGTCCCATAACTCCTACACCTCTTCGAACTCTACAACTGCATGCACATTTATAAAACTCTCACTCGACTCAATGAACACTACTATAAAAATAGTTCTCTTTTTCCTGAGGAAAGAATGAGATATACCTCACTCATTGACATCGGCTATCTAATGCGTGAAGTTAAATTATAGCACGGACAGAAAGTCAACTCATATACTCTTATTTTGCTTGTCTTCTTCTTCTTGTTGTATCTATATCCTAAACTAGCAACTAAAAAGTAGTCAACGCTCCTTTCTACGACTACTTCATCAAAAGAGTATAGCTGTTTAGAAATGGAATGATCAATGGCCCAGATCACTGCTAGTTCAACAAAATGGATACCCTTATCGTTGCATTGGCACTAGAGGTAGCCATTCGAGAAGGAATGCTGATTTAGGAGGAAGTCTAAGACGATGGAGAGGACGAGGAAAGGGGCAAGGACTAATACAGAGAAAATGATGTTAAAATGAAAGAAGAAGAAGAAAAACTATTGAAAAGATAAATCAAAATAGAGTATATTCGTTAATATTTAGAAGCGATGAAGATAATGAAGAAGAGGAAGAAGAAGAAGGCCATGGAATAAAAATGGAATCAGAAGTAATCAGCCTATTAAGCAGAAGTTAGAGTTGCTGATAAATAACATATCTATAACATATCTATATAAATAACATATGATAGCACTACTCTTGCTCTTGACAATCACCATACCCACCAGCACATCATCTCTTGAAGATTACTAACAATAAGAAAAGAAGAATCCAGAGATATTATTCGATAAGATATCTCTTTCTCCAGAATAGCATCACTATCCTACAATTCCAAAATTATTTTTTTTGACTCCTTGGAATAAAGAAGGCTTCACTCTCACGATAAAACACGCACATAAAATAAATTACGTCAGTCCTTGTTGGTACTCCCTTCAAACAGATAAAAACAGTCAACCTATCTTTTAAAACTAGCATAACTACGATCACTCATATGCTGTAGACATCAAAAAAGCTAATCAAAATATCAAATTGGTCCCAAGAATATACGTTGATGGAAGCCAAACATCTTTCTTTCAGAGCATTGGCAGTAGTAGAAGTAAGTTTATCAAAGCGATTGATTTGATAGTAGAGTTGGTAGAAGAGAAAGGTTTTGATGGAATAGTCTGGGACACACCTTTCAACTTCTTTTAAAATACTAGAAATGCTATCAACCACCTCATTTCTGACTTCCTCAACACACTCAAAACTAAACTACCAAAACATCTCCTCCTTTTCAATATGGCCAATCCTATCGATCACCAAAAAACACTAGACATACAACTATATCGTTCTCTGGCTGTAGATCTATTGCTTGTTCAAAACTATGACAAAGGAGGTCGCTATCTTGATCTAGTGAAGAGATCAATTGAATGGAAACAAACGATAAACACTAAAGCCTCCTTGATTCTAATGCTTCCATTCTTTACTGTTTCATAAAAAGAAGGATCAATTAGTACAGTAGATGCTGCTAAGGTATTAGCCAGTGATGGAATTGGCGGTTCAAGGATGTCGCAAGGGATGTGTCTGTATTCGTCTAAAACGAGGAAAAGATACTATGTTCCTTGTTATCGATATTTTAAAGAGGTGTTCAAATATGCTGAAGAAGCGTAAGTGGGAGTTGGTTTCTGGGAGGCAGGCAATGGTCTAGAAATATATTATCATTTCCTTTGATTTTAATTCTTTATTTATGTTCTGATGATGTATCGGCCACATAGAACCTTCAAATAAGAGAAAGCATTAGGTTTATTGATGATATATATCATAATCCCGTTGTATCGATGCCGTTGTCCCATATTCTTTTGAGTCTAGTTCCGTTTCCATCGTAGATATATCCGATTCCATGTGGAAGGTCATTGCTGAACTATCCTTCATAAGCGACTGCATTGGTCGAGTTGTAAATAGTTCCATTTCCTTCTTTTTTGCCCATATTGTAGTCGCCCACATACTTGAGTCCAGTTACAAAGTTAAAAACTCCTTTGCCATGCTTCTACCCCTCTTTGAATGTTCCTTCGTATATTCCTTGTGGATCTTTCAGATAACCTTTATCATCAAATAGCTACCCTATCCTTCAAATTTGTCGTCAATCAAACTGAAGTGTCCGATATATTTGTACTATTTTCCTTGACTATCTTTCCAAGTATAGGTTCCTTTCGATTTATGTCCTTCATAGTACTACCCCTGATATTAATGTTAAGGTCCTTTTTCCTTTCCAGTTCCATGGAATTTGTTCTTTTTGAAATGGCCATTATACTAAAACTTTCCAGAAGTGTAGACTCCTTAGCCTTAGGCCATATTATGGAGGAAATGTCCTTAGTAGTAAGATCCATCTTTCATGACGTATACTCCCTCGCCATGAGCTTTACCAGACTTCCACTATCCAAGGTAGACAGGTCCATCAGTTTTGAATATTTTTCCGAATCCGTCTGGGTATAAATTGTTCTATCTGGTGGAAGGAATACTGAGTCGAGTTGTCCCACATAGACTTACTTTCCATACTGCTTGACAGCTTTTCGATCGTGTATTTTGGATTAGAGTAGTTCTGCTTTAATGAACTAATTACTGTACATATCTATTCTTTCTCGTACTATTTTAGGAGGTTAAGGAATCTATGGCTGTTCTTCTTCAATTACAAAGCTCATAGGTTTTTATGTGATCCCGTTTTATTGTTTTGTCGGTAGTTGCTTTTATGGTGAGACTCTCAGAGGCGAGGAGTTGCGACTTGTCACTTTGTTTATCTTTATCTACTATTTCGGATAAACTTGCTTGTATTCAGCTTGCTCGGGTTGACAACACTGTTGGTTTCCCATCTAAAATTATATTTGAATTATTATCAATTGTGTCCTATCAATTCATCAGACCTATCTACTGAAGCTAACCCAATAATCATAGACAATATTTCTGTATCAATCGACAACTCTTTTGATTTGAGATTTAAACTATTATATCGTTTCAAATGATAAGTTATTTGATAGTTATATGGACCGTGATATACCAACCTATAACCCTGTAGTTGTAGGTAAAATACAACAAAAAAACTTGACTCTTCACTACCAACGTCTCCATTCTATAAAAGTACAATAGGTGTGATAAAGTCATCAAACTACTCCCGTTTGAATCAGTCTTCAAGCAGTTATAGTCGTCAGAATAAGAAGGCAGTTCAGTTACAATAAGATAAGAAGACCGAGATAGAGAAACATAATGTGATGTTATTTAATAAGATGGCAAAGATAATGAAAAGAAATGATCCTTGCAATCGACCATCAGCCACTCAAAATAAATTGAATTTGAGGAATTCTGTGAAGGTGAATGAGATACAACAGCAGAATAGAAGTAGAATAGTTGTGATATAGCAATGTACGAAAGGTTGGCAGGGCAGAAACCTACAATAGATCGACGTAAGTTTCAGGCAGATCGTAAAAAGAATGAAAATATATTAAAGTTTTTAGGAAAGTATTCTGAGCATGCTAAGCAAAATGCTACTCAGACAAGTTTTAGGACCTCACAGGGTAGAAGTCAAGTCTCAAAAAATAATCACTATCTCTAAAGTGCCTAGATGTGTTCAGCCATGTAGATGAGGCCAAGTCGTTATAACTAGCCTTACCAGTGTATTTATTTGATAAAGTAGTTGATGAGGAGGTGGATGAGGTTTAGTTTCAACGTCATCTCTAAAACATCAATCGCAAGAAAGCATATAGTTCTACGAGTTATCCTAAAACTGAGCAGACTGAAGGAGAAAAGGAGGTACCAATAAGTGCAAAAAATATAATTTTATATAAGAAGCAAAGAGATATCTAGGGTCAGCTTATGGAAGTATCTATAATTCGTAATCATAATAATTATTAAATTCGAGCACAGGGTATTGGTTAATAGCATATTTATCGGATGGTTTTAAGTGAAGAAGAGGGGAGTGAGTTGTTGGAGATAAGTAACTATAATTATAGAGCTATTGTCTATCGCTTGATTATCAACTAGGGAGAGTTGCACTTAGATTAGCATTCTTATTAAGAATAATCATAAGTCAACTCCTTTCAGATGAATAGTCGAGAAGAGGAGAGGACCTTTAAAAGACCATCCGTTCAGTTTTTCAATAGCTCACATATTAGTTAACAAAATTAAGAAGAAAGCTTTAGACCGAATTAGTCAGTATTGAAAAGTCCTTAAAGAAGAGAATAAAAAAAATTAGGAAGTGTTGATAGTTTAGGACCAGAGTAGTCTTTGGAGTTTAAAGAGGAAATCAAATAAGAAGAAGAGGAACATTAAGCAGCTCAAAATTACAATCAAAGTGAAAATAGATAAAGATAAGAGTCGAAAGAATAGTATAAATAAGGATGTAAAGAGCAGAAGGAAGAGAAATCACTTGAGTATTCAGAAAAGCCATAAAGGTAATAATAATAGAATGGATAATAAAAATAAAATGAATAATAAAAGCATAAATAATAACCTAGCTAAGAAGAATTTCGGCCAAAGTTATAATCTTACAGACTAGAAAAATTATAATACAACTAGAGCAAAGATCCAACGAACTAGCCAGCAACAGGCCGCGATTCATTTCCCTCTTTACCTTTAAAAAAGCAATAGATGTAGCTAACTTTCAATCCTTGTAAAATATAGTCATACGAGTAAGCATTGGACTAGTAAATAATTTGATATCATTTTTATAATACTTAGATTGATGTTATTTTATGATACTTAGGTTGATGTTATTTTATGATACTTAGGTTGATGTTATTTTATGATACTTAGGTTGATGTTATTTTATGATACTTAGGTTGATGTTATTTTATGATACTTAGGTTGATGTTATTTTATGATACTTAGGTTGATGTTATTTTATGATACTTAGGTTGATGTTATTTTATGATACTTAGGTTGATGTTATTTTATGATACTTAGGTTGATGTTATTTTATGATACTTAGGTTGATGTTATTTTATGATACTTAGGTTGATGTTATTTTATGATACTTAGGTTGATGTTATTTTATGATACTTAGGTTGATGTTATTTTATGATACTTAGGTTGATGTTATTTTATGATACTTAGGTTGATGTTATTTTATGATACTTAGGTTGATGTTATTTTATGATACTTAGGTTGATGTTATTTTATGATACTTAGGTTGATGTTATTTTATGATACTTAGGTTGATGTTATTTTATGATACTTAGGTTGATGTTATTTTATGATACTTAGGTTGATGTTATTTTATGATACTTAGGTTGATGTTATTTTATGATACTTAGGTTGATGTTATTTTATGATACTTAGGTTGATGTTATTTTATGATACTTAGGTTGATGTTATTTTATGATACTTAGGTTGATGTTATTTTATGATACTTAGGTTGATGTTATTTTATGATACTTAGGTTGATGTTATTTTATGATACTTAGGTTGATGTTATTTTATGATACTTAGGTTGATGTTATTTTATGATACTTAGGTTGATGTTATTTTATGATACTTAGGTTGATGTTATTTTATGATACTTAGGTTGATGTTATTTTATGATACTTAGGTTGATGTTATTTTATGATACTTAGGTTGATGTTATTTTATGATACTTAGGTTGATGTTATTTTATGATACTTAGGTTGATGTTATTTTATGATACTTAGGTTGATGTTATTTTATGATACTTAGGTTGATGTTATTTTATGATACTTAGGTTGATGTTATTTTATGATACTTAGGTTGATGTTATTTTATGATACTTAGGTTGATGTTATTTTATGATACTTAGGTTGATGTTATTTTATGATACTTAGGTTGATGTTATTTTATGATACTTAGGTTGATGTTATTTTATGATACTTAGGTTGATGTTATTTTATGATACTTAGGTTGATGTTATTTTATGATACTTAGGTTGATGTTATTTTATGATACTTAGGTTGATGTTATTTTATGATACTTAGGTTGATGTTATTTTATGATACTTAGGTTGATGTTATTTTATGATACTTAGGTTGATGTTATTTTATGATACTTAGGTTGATGTTATTTTATGATACTTAGGTTGATGTTATTTTATGATACTTAGGTTGATGTTATTTTATGATACTTAGGTTGATGTTATTTTATGATACTTAGGTTGATGTTATTTTATGATACTTAGGTTGATGTTATTTTATGATACTTAGGTTGATGTTATTTTATGATACTTAGGTTGATGTTATTTTATGATACTTAGGTTGATGTTATTTTATGATACTTAGGTTGATGTTATTTTATGATACTTAGGTTGATGTTATTTTATGATACTTAGGTTGATGTTATTTTATGATACTTAGGTTGATGTTATTTTATGATACTTAGGTTGATGTTATTTTATGATACTTAGGTTGATGTTATTTTATGATACTTAGGTTGATGTTATTTTATGATACTTAGGTTGATGTTATTTTATGATACTTAGGTTGATGTTATTTTATGATACTTAGGTTGATGTTATTTTATGATACTTAGGTTGATGTTATTTTATGATACTTAGGTTGATGTTATTTTATGATACTTAGGTTGATGTTATTTTATGATACTTAGGTTGATGTTATTTTATGATACTTAGGTTGATGTTATTTTATGATACTTAGGTTGATGTTATTTTATGATACTTAGGTTGATGTTATTTTATGATACTTAGGTTGATGTTATTTTATGATACTTAGGTTGATGTTATTTTATGATACTTAGGTTGATGTTATTTTATGATACTTAGGTTGATGTTATTTTATGATACTTAGGTTGATGTTATTTTATGATACTTAGGTTGATGTTATTTTATGATACTTAGGTTGATGTTATTTTATGATACTTAGGTTGATGTTATTTTATGATACTTAGGTTGATGTTATTTTATGATACTTAGGTTGATGTTATTTTATGATACTTAGGTTGATGTTATTTTATGATACTTAGGTTGATGTTATTTTATGATACTTAGGTTGATGTTATTTTATGATATTTAAATTCGATAAGCCAAATGTAGCAGACATAGTCTAAGTCTTCATAGTTGATAACTTAGAAGAAGTCTCCTTTGCTTCAGCTTTTGATAAGTTTGAAGCATTCGATATTCGATGTGCTGTTCGTGATGCTGGATAAGACTTCTAACTAGGCCTAGGACGTGACTATAATAAGCATGATATATGAATCTGGAGTGGACTACATGCAGATGATGCAGTTTCCATTTACTGCAACAATCATAATGGTCTGGAACGGAGGCTAAACTCTGAACAACATATTTAACATATTGACTAAAATAATGTCGATTAGCAATCTTATGCCCAGCATAAACTATAATGCCTTTTTGGTGAGTTTGCACCTTCTTAATCTGTTGATAGTCCTGACTATAATGGACATTATCTATGTGAGTTATTCTTTTAACAAAAAGAAATTCAAATTTACTCTCCCTCTCGTCCTATTGGCACAAATTGTCCCACTCTTCGTTACCTTTCTCTTTATACCTGTCACTGAATTCTTGCTCAATATTATTAATTGTAATCCTTCAGATGATGATCCTGGCATTCAGGTTTTGTAGTATTTTCCTGACGTGGTTTGCTTTTCTGGTGCACACATTATACATGCTAGTATTACTCTGTTCTTTACCTCCATCTTCGTTATCATATCTAGTGTCGTTGCCTTAACTCTATTCGAACCCAGAATCACGGCTAAAACTATTGCCGCTCGTAAATCATCAGATGGGGAGGTCATTTTTATCATCAATAAAATTATATGTCAATTCTTTTTTAGTTTTACTCCTTTTTAGCAAACTTGGATCTATGTAGTACTCATGTTCTTTCCTGCACTATGGTTGTTCTATTTTTATCACTTCAATCAGCCATATTATAACAGATAAGTAGGAAAACTATATAGAATATTTTCTGCTTATTACTTTTGGACTGTCTTTATGTTGACAGTTAGTCAGGTGAGTATTCTATTGAACTTTTATTTTGAAGGATCCATGGTGATATGGTTTTGTGGACTACCCTTCATAGGCATGAATATAGCTTACTAATCTAAATCTAATATCGATAACCTTTTTTCCTCTAATCTTAAATTCAAATCAGGATAGTAGCTGTAGGCTCATTTAATGTACGTGCTGAAGTTGATTCACGATCGTCAGAAAGATGAGAATGCCAATATGTTGCTCGTTGGTTATATTGAGAAGCATATTTAGACTTGCGTGGAAGACGACTGTCCCATAAAGGTTAAAAAACATAAAAAATAGTAGCTTTTAAGCGAAATGTAGTAAAATTGCAAATTACTAATTATTCAAATTGAGAGGATGTACAGACAGGGAATCAAAAAATATCCTAATTGTACTAAACTACACATCTCCTTTGCATTCTTCTATATGGAAAAAATTATCATCAAATGCAAAAGCTTATGAAGAATTTGTTCTAGCAGAAAAAGCCTCTCCTTCTTTTGTTTAAGAGTTCATTATCTATCGATTTAAAAAAATCATTAAAGAAAAACTAGAGGAAAATAAATAGTAAAATGACCTGATTGAGGTCATCCGTTTCGATAACCATGTTTCACTGTGTGAGGAATCGATGGTCCAATCAGCCAAACTGCACAAGTAGTTTTGGACTTAGCTCGAGGAGTAAACACCCAACTTGGCCAAACTCAACTAGACTGGAGGTAAGATCATAGAAATAGTAAATAACGTCAAAATGAATTATAACTAGGTGAAGAAGATAAATAGTAGATCACCATAAATAATCCATAATTACGGAGTATATTCTCTGTTTATAGGGCAGAAGGCAGGATAGGCAAGACGATGTCTTTCTCAGGCTAAGAAAGCTTACTACTAGAAGAAATCAAAGGGAGAGCTAGCGACCAATGACACCTTAGAAATGGACTCATCTAACTCTTGCATAACTGTGAGTGCATGTGCATCATCGATGGGTAAAATATTATCGGTGAATGATAATTTTGTGGAGATGTCTGGCTACCTGAAAGAATAAATCACAGAGAAATCAATATAGAAGATATTGCCGCAAGTGATGATGTTTTATCACGAGAGGGCTATGGGTCGATGGTTGATGGACACTTCCAAGACATACATGAATGACTCTAGCAATGGGTATTTTAAAGAATTGCATAGTGGTTTTCTTAAACAGAAAAATGGTTTTGTGGTTCCTGTCTACTATCGAGTCAATTACGGAATATTCTAGTAAAAGTTTTATGTCTATTTTAAACACTAAAAGGAGTACAGTGATTCTTTCGAATTTAAAATGTATGTTATCACTGATGGAAAAGGCATGATCAAAGACGTCTCTTCCCTTGCTTTCGCATACTTCTTTGTCCACGAGGACAACCTTTCATCCACCTAAAGGTATATTGATTAATTTGGCATCAATTTTACTGACAATTTTATGTACGAGGAAGGTGTGGTGGCTAATGTCTGGAAAAAGCCTTTGGGAAGAGGTGGCATGTCTTTTGATTCTCGATCTAGGGGAGGGATGTCTGTGGACTAGCTATCTAAATACTAGTAAGAGGGATAGTAGTTTTATGTGAAGGCTGAAAGGATATTGATGCCTTTTGACTAGTAGCAAGAATAGGAATTATAGTATTGTTTGATAGCTAAGAATGGGAAGAGGTAGATTGGGACAATTCTTTAGTTTTAGAAATTGCCAGTCTAGCGTAAAATAAACCGTGATATCCAGGTTGATTCTTTGCAGAAGTATGGACGTGATATAATGGATTTATACGAGCCAGTCCATGAATGCGATGAGGAGAATCCTTTGATGGGAGATAGTAGAAGTCGTTTCAGAGGGATGAATTGTATGTTCGAGGAGATAGTTAATAGTACTAGTGAGTTAGAGCACAAGGAGAGGACATTTATTGACTATGCCGGTAAGATAAAGACCTATCGTCTACAGGGAGGAGGCGAGATGAAGCGAGTGATGGAGAAGTACTAGTAGACTTTGAGTGACTGTTCTGAGGGAGATGATGAGGGGATGGTCTTGAGTGAGTTCTAAATGTAGAAATTGAAAAACCCTGTCTTTGTCGAAAAGATACTGGCAGCTATTAATACTAATATCGATCACCGAGAGGTGGGCTTGTTGAAATGGGGATTTGTGGTATTTTTGGTGGGAGTGGTGGGTCTTTCTATTTTGAATTTCATTGCTGTTCGATAGTAATTCAGAAAGATAGAAGCGAGTATGCAGGACTACGAGTTGTGGATGAAAGACCAATTTTTTATCAGCAACCTCTTGCATTTATCTTATAACGTGACATCCGAGGCTAATATAACATAAGCAATGTAGCGGCATCGAGAGTATGCCCGTAGCTATGTGATAAAATTTGATCCTGAGTTAGATGTGGATTTGTACTAGATGGACAACATAGCAAAGCGTGTGAAGTTGAACCATGCGATGACTTGGCTGCAGGGTCACCTTTTAAACTTCTTTTAGAATTCTACCTTAGCATTTTAAAGAAACTTATCTTATAAGAACTATTATATAGGTTTGTATGATACATTGGTCTACTTTTAACCTCAGAACTAGGTGACATTTGTGTTGACTTTGGTGTATTTTATGTTGATGCTGGTGATAGGGGTGGCGGTGGTGGTGTTATGGGTGTATAACGTGATGAGGATAGACGTGAAGTGTTTTGATATCATACTATGGTTTTTGGATATTCCTTTGAGCTATGTGAATTATTTGCAGGTGAATTGCATAAGCTACATAAAGAACCGAGTTCCTGTGAAGGAGTTGATGTAGAAGGGTATTAATTTTCATGATAGGAATTTATACTTATAGTAGTATTCTGGTTCTGAAGACAGAATGGAGGATAAATTTAACTAGTAGAACAAGTAAAGGAAAATTATGATAGCTAGATTCAAAAAAAAAACATTGCTATCTCGTTGCTAATGTGCCTATCTGCAGTTGTTGTGGCTACTGGTCTATTCTCTTCTTTTCAGTGTTGTATTTTTTGTCGGTTTGTAGCGATAGAAGTCCTTTTATAATTTTTTGAGCAGCTAGTGGAAGATGGTGGGTCGATAGTTTGTGTGGAGTGCTTCTATACCTAATAATTTGAGAATGATCAAAGAACAGAATGTTACTGTGGTTGGTGATATGAGTTTTAGTGAGTTTTAGTTAGGGATCTAATATAAATTTTTGAATCCAATAAATTTCAGAGGAGTGGGTTCTATTTACGAGTAGATTCTTAACTACGAGGGTTAGATTCGAGGTTCCTTTGAGAAAGCTTTTGAGGGCAATATTTGTTAATTTAAAGTTTATTAAGGACAATAGAAATAGTGCAAAAGCTATCTCGAGGGCAAGTTATAAGGAGGAATCAATACCATCTTTACCTATTATGCAACATTATAGTGGAATAGCTATTTATAGATATAGAAGGTTCAATATGAGTATGTGAATGTGGAGTTGATCAAGTTGTTTGATACTTGGAAAGCTTAGTTCAATGCTTATACTTCAAATATCATCAATTTGATGACTGTCTTTTTGGTGTTCTATATCATGCTCTCCTTATTTGGATTTGTTGTCCTTTGGTGGATCTACCTCAATCGATTAAATCTTAAGTTAAATCAAACCATTCAAATGCTTAATATGATTCCCATCAAAATGATGCCAAAAAGTAGAAAAGATATTCGAGACTTCTTTCAATGGATCATCAAATAATCCAATAGTCATATTCACTCCTGATCCTCTAATTCATTACCTATCTATATCCTTTCTTACTTAATATTAAAGGTTTATTAAAGTTGATTAAAGTTGGTAAAAGGTTTGTTAAAGGTTTATTAAAGATTTGTTAAAGTTAATTAAAGGTTTATTGAAGTTGATTAAAGGTTTATTGAAGTTGATTAAAAGTTTATTGAAGTTGATTAAAAGTTCATTAAAGTCGATAAAGGTTTGTTAAAGTTTTTAAAGTTGATTAAAGGTTCATTAAAGTCGATAAAGGTTTTTTAAAGGTTTATTGAAGTTGATTAAAGGTTTATTGAAGTTGATTAAAGGTTTATTGAAGTTGATTAAAAGTTTGTTAAAGTTTTTAAAGTTGATTAAAGGTTAATAAAAGTAGATTAACGTTATTATGATAAGAGAGGGGATAGTAAAGACATCAAGATTGTTTAGAGATGACCAATTATAAAGAGTAGAACCTGCCAGATCGAGGAAGATACTGATGAGATAAAAGGATATGGGGATAAGAGATGGAGGTAGTTACTAATATCGGATCGATGCAATATACACCTAGTTGTAAGATTAGCTCATAACAGTAAAAAATTAATTCAGTATAAAGCAAAAATAGATTTCAAGTAACGACAGGATAAGTAAATAATAGAAATAGCGATTGCTGGACCACCAGATAAATATAATGCAGCAATTACTGGTTAGATTTCGATGGATGTTGAAGAGGTTTTCTCCTAGTGGGTAGGGGGATCATAGTAGTGAGGGTGAGATAGGTCTGAGGGTATCAGAGGCGATAATAGAGAGTGAGGGTATCTGAGGCGATGGTAGAGAGAGAGAATTTATTTGATAATAATACTATAGATAATTGAATTCTATTGATATAATCATCGAATAATGAAGAGCAGCACTTTCCATCCCCAAAACATCCTCCAATCATCATTGCAAAGAACGCTAGCCTGTTATTCTTTGGATAGATGTTTCAAACCTTCCAAAATGATCCAGTTGGCTATATAAGGTACCAAAACATGTGAAATAGATAAGTAATGCGGCTTGAAAAAACGACTGATAGAGGTGTCGTATGATCGCAAAGAGTAGAATATGAGCTCATATAATCAAAATTGTCAGGAAGAGCTCACTGAACTAACTTAATATTACAAATATTATACACAAAGTTCGATCAGCTATCAACCGGCTTTTTTCAAATTGATGCATTGTTATCGATAGCAAAGGAAAGCTCTCTAGTACAATAGATTGAAACTGCTCTTGGATTTATCGGAATCAACTCATAAGAGTTCAAGGCTATAAAATAGTTTAGAGTCCTTTAGGTTGCTTTCTATGTTGCAGGTTACTAATGAAGAGAGCGTTATGTTTTAGAAGTTGAAGGAGAAGTTGCAAGGAGGCTATAGTGGTCCTTTTAGAAGTTTAGAATAAGTTGATAGGCAATACTGTTTCTCCAAAACTGTTAATTTAAGTAAATGTGGATAAATTGGAAAAAGAAAAGGATAAAAAATGATTACCTAAAAAGATAATAGAGAACATGGCTTTAAAGGAAGAAGTGCTGGTAGAAACAATAGTTGTGGACTCTTAATTGATTATTCTTCCAGAAAAGAGAATGTCAAACCGAAAATAAAAAGAAAAAAACATAATTCTATGGATAACTTGGACTCACTAAAGCGTCAAGATAATAGTCTGCTTAGAACTAAGACTGAAATGTTGAGAACAGTTAAGTCAAATAAGGGAGAATCACGTCCGCTTGAAGTGAAAAGGAAAATTCAGGGTGTAAAGGAACAGATAAAGAGAGAGAAGGAAATGATGAGGAAGAGATGCGAGAGTGCAAGGATTAGAAAGCAGATGCAGTAGCGTTTGGGAAGAAAGATAAGGCATTGAATATTTATTGATTTCTATCAATTATGCCTCTTTGGCATTCGATTTATCAATAAAATATTAAATCTCTCGAGGGGTTGGGGGGGTTGGGGTTGGGGTTGGGGTTGGGGTTGGGGTTGGGGTTGGGGTTGGGGTTGGGGTTGGGGTTGAGGGTTGGGGTTGGGGG
>CAXIUT010000071.1:0-22730 GCA_964035545.1 Bugula neritina
CCCAACCCCAACCCCAACCCCAACCCCAACCCCAACCCCAACCCCAACCCCAACCCCAACCCCAACCCCAACCCCAACCCCAACCCCAACCCCTTAGATATTAATACAAAATAAAAGATAATATATTGGATTCTTTATATTTTATATTGATAGACGTTTTATTCGTTTCAATATGTTATATTTTTACTATGCCACCTAAAAAAACAGAACCACCCAAATAATAACCTGTAAAAGGCAATCAAGGTAAAGGTACTCTTCTACTCATGCAGGAGATCCTAAAGGACTCAATAAAAAGGAACAACCTGCCAAAAATGAAAAAGATAGTAACTTTTTATCTAAGTAGATGGTAAAAATGGTGGAAAAGGAGTCGATAAATCGATCGATAAGAAAGGAGGTAAAGATGCTGGCAAGTCACTTGATAAGAAAGACGCAGTAAAAGGAGGAGATAAAAAAGATGGAAAGGATGCTGGTAAAAAAGATGGGAAAGATGCAGGTAAAAAGGACAAAAATGAGCCTTCTAAAGGAGATAAAAAAGATAATAAAAAAGATCTTTAAAGAAGCAAATCAGCAGGAAAGCTAGATCCTAAGAAAGATGCTAAAGGAAAACCAGTATAAGAAAAAAGTCCAAAGGGAGGTAAAAAACTAGACTTAAAGGAGGATAAAAGTGCAAAAAATCTTAAAAGTATTGAAAAGGATGGTAAAAACAAATAGTTGAGAGATTCTAAGAGTAAAGATCAAAGCAAAGGAAATGATAATAAAGGTAAAAAAGACGATAAAAATGATAAAAAAGGTACCAAAATAATAAGATAGGAAAAAACCAGAAACCTGAACCATCTAAACCAAAGAAAGAAGAAGATATTATCAAAGACAGTGGACTTCTTGAGGCATATGAGTTATTTTTAAGAGCAGTTTGTAAGCATGGACTTCCTGATGGAAATGTCTATGAGTTTGCTGCTCAGCAGATCTAGAAATATGAGAGGAAGAAAAGAGCGATCGAGCTGAAGGCTAAGGCAGAGCAATAGATTGAAAGAGCAGCTAGAAAGAGAGAATAAAGGATGCATTCGATATAAAATGACTGATATTGATGATTTACTTAAGGCTACTTCCTTTGAGCCATAAATTTACTTAATCTTATGAAATAAATATATAGGATATTCGGGTAATCATCTGCTAGATATATATTTTGATATTATTTTATTAGATGGTTGAGAAGTTGAGTAGTTTCGGGGAGGCATTTGTTTCATATGGTAGTTACCACTATGACACAGTGTAAAATATATTTTATTTAGTAACAAGTGGATTCATATCTTTTGTGTTCCAATTATAGCTGCTACATTGATTAGTGGTGCAAGTTATATTCCTGTTTCTTATGAGTTTCAAGGTTATAGGATAGGAGTCGATGTAGTTTTGATGTCAGTTGTTCTATTTTACTACTTTTCTATCAACTTTGCTTTTGGCGTATTTTCTTGATAAGTTAGATGGGGATGTTGGTATTGTTATTGTTGGGTATTGCTGGATGGCAGACTGCTTTTCAGGGAATGTAAGAAGGACTGTTCTTGAAATGGGTGTTGGGTATTCATATTTTAAGTTGGGTTTTTCAATTCATTGGTCATGGAGTTTTCTAAAGTATTAATTTAAAGATTTAGAACGAAAACCTGCTTTAATGGATAATTTGACACAGATCATGAATGCGCCTTTGTTTGTGGTGGTGGAATTGATGATGATGGCTGGGTATCGGACGAATTAGACTGATGAGTGGATGAAACTTATTACCAAAAGGGTTATGCAGTTTAGAGAGGGAAAAGTCAAGTGATTGATTCATCTTTTGTTCAAATATACTTACTATAAAAAGAATGAAAGTATTATGAAATGATTTAAAAAGATATTTTCAAATATTAGAGTTAATATGATAAAAAGATAATTGAAAGATCGGTTTAGATGATCATTTTTTGTTTAAAAGTGGTTGTTTCAGTTCATTTTATTCTTTTAATTTACTTTAAGAGATTACTTTTTATTTATGAGATATAAATAGTGCAAAAATGAATGTAAAAAGTTCTTATCATTATTTTTACTAAGTGATTACTTTATTTTCTTTTCTTATTTTATATATTTTTATTGTTTATTTTATATTTTTTCAAATTAGATTGATCATGTTATATTTTTACATCTTAATTTTATTGTTTATTTTTAGATTATTGCATTTATTTCCTTACTCTAGTTTTTCGTTGATTTGATAGTAGTTTATTGAAACATTCTTCAAGATTTTACTTGGAACAAACTTCGTTATCTTTGTAGAATTCTATTTGCTTTTTAAATGAGTATTTTATAAAACTTTCCTCTTACCAAAAAGTCTAACAAGTCTTATTATACAGTTAATATGCTCGATCTGGATTCTACGACCACTGCTTGTACATGAAAAATGCATCGTTATGACTATTTTTCAAGTCATACAAAACTTTTTGAAATATTGTTAAGTTATTTAGTTCATCTTCTAATAATACTATAAATTGAAATGATAATTATTGGCTATTTAGAAGTTATTTTTATATATAATTTTATTCTTTACCTGATTATTCTTTTTGGGAGGAATAACTTTTGTTATTTGTAGTATATTGACTTTGATTTAAATTTTATTGTATTGATTTATTTTAAGTAGCAAAAAGATTAACAATATTTTATTCCAATGAATTAAGTTAAAGGTAATATTTATTTTAGATAATTAAAATAATAATAGAGGGATATCATTATTTGTCAATAAGTTTTTGGTAACTATAATCGGCTAATTCAATTGAAGATGGTTTTTATTATTTTTTATTAAACCCGAAACAATTCTTTATCTTTTCCAGAAAACTTGGACCTTATTTTATTTTAGTATTTTTTGATTTGTTTTTCTTCTTGATTACTTTTGACTCCTTTTAAGGTGACTTATCTTTTTTTTAATTTAATAAACTTAATGTCCTTTTTTATTTCCTCCAAAATGATATCAGAACCATTTAAAAATAGCATACATGTTTTTAAATTGTACGATCATATTTTTCCTCACCTAGTTTTCTTTTTTACTCTTAAAATTGTTGTAAAACTCCTAACTGATTTACGAAATCCATCATATCGTACAGTTTTCTAGTTCTAACTTTATTTTATTTCCAAAGTTTAAACATAAAGTTGTGACGATTACTTCCTTATTAGGCTAAATCTAGCATGAACATTTTGAATTCTGATATACTGGCCATTCAATAAATATTATATTGATGATTTCTAAACTATTTATAAATAATCATTTTAATCATTTTATTGTTATTTCCTAACGATCTGTTTACACTTTTTTAGTATTATTTGAATATTTTTTTTTTATTTATTTCATTTATACTGATGCTTTTTAATTTTTTTAAAATGTTTGAATATTATCTTAATTATCTGAAGTATCAGTTTATTTAGATTTCCTGAAACAGAAAGAACAACTTTAACAACAGGAAAAAACCCAGCAACAAGTTATTACCAAACAACAATATCCTATTTCCTTGAAATCATAGTATATTTCAACAAAATACTCACAACAATTCTTCCTTCGACAACATTAAATAATAATCATTATAACTGCAACTGCCAAAAGAGAAATAGATATTATATTTTCAATATTTTTAAGCTATTAGTCAGTCTGAAGTGTTTGGACTATCTTTGTAAGGGCTGCTAAAAGGATCATCACGATAGGAATAATTTTAAATAAAAAGGCGCATCGATTCCCTATTTTTGTTTGGTTTTTAAGATATTTCGTGTATTTCAAAATTTTTTATCTTTGCAATGTTTCATTCTACAGTTGTTTATCTTCTAACACTTACTACCCGATTAAATGATATTAAAATTTCAAACATTGCTTTAGATCGATTGATATTAGTTTCTTTCAAATTAATTCCATTGAGAATATAAATAATTTTCTTTTGATTCGACAAAGTCATTTCCTTGAAAGAATGTAATATGTCATCAGGTTTATAGCTTTAAACTAAACTAACTAATTCGTAATGGTTTCTTATTGACATCAATAGTGTCTAGGAAATTTGATTTCTAATTTTCTATTTTTATGGAATGGTTGGAAGTAAACGTTATCCCGATTCTGGCTACATCATTGTTGATAGTTGATATCTATTATAAATATTTTTATAACCTCAATTCAATCAAATAAAAAATATTTCTAAGAAAAGTAAATTTAGGAGTATGATTTTGAAGTAAAGATATTATTGTAAATGCTTCTGATATTTTAAATATATTTAAAATCATATTTAATCAATAGACATGAAAGCTCCTGTGATGGTCATGAACACCAACTCCAAAAGATAAACCGGAAGAAAAGCACAAATAGCTAACATCCAAGCTGCAAAGGTAACTTTCCTTACCTGAAGACACTCCCTGTCTTCTCTCTTTCCTATCTTCATCATTTATTCAGGCTGTTGCTGATATTGTTACCTCCACTCTCGGCCCACAATCTATGCTCAAAATGCTTCTAGATCCAATGGGAGGTATTGTAATGACTAATGACGGGTACTTTTGCTTTGATTTAGAAATGCCATATTGCGATAGATTGACGTTCAACATCCAGCTGCTAAGAGTGTGATTGAGTTGGCTCGTGTGCAAGATGAGGAAGTTGGAGATGGAACTACTTCTGTTATCATTGTGACTGGATAGCTTATGTTGGCTGCCCGCCCTTTTATGGAAATGAATATTCACCCCACTATTGTTGTTAGTGCTTACTACAAAGCTCTTGATTTTGCTAAAAATATCCTCAATAGCATTGCTAAACCTATCGATACAAACAAGGATGAGGAAGTCCTAATGGCTCTTCAAAGTTGTATTGGAACTAAGTTTGCCAGTAGATGGGGAAAGATGATTTCTAACTTGACTATCAAAGCTACTAAAACTATCATAAGAGAAGGAACTAAGAACAAACTTAACCTTGAAATCAAGAGATATGCTAGAATTGAAAAGATTCCAGGAGGAACTTTGGATGACAGTTAGGTATTGGATGGAGTCATGGTAAATAAAGATATTACTCACCCTAGAATGAGAAGACAAATTAGAAACCCAAGAATCATCTTGTTAGATTGTCCTTTGGAATACAAGAAGGGAGAGAGTCAAACTAATATGGAATTGAAAAACTAGAATGCTATGTGTGAAGCTTTAGAACAAGAACAACAGGAAATTGCTTTTATGTGCAATGATATTCTCAAGTGGAAGCCTGATATCGTTATTACTGAGAAAGGTGTTTCCGATTTGGCTCAACATTTCTTGCTTAAAGGAAACGTTTCATGCATTAGAAGAATCAGAAAGACTGATAACGTCAGAATCGCTAGAGTTTCTGGAGCTAAAATTGTCAATAGAGCTGAAGAAATCCAAGAATCAGATGTTGGAACAGAATGTGGTCTTTTCGATATCAGAAAGATCGGAGATGACTACTTTTCTTTCTTTGTAGAGTGCAAGGCTCCCACTGCTTGTTCTATTTTGTTGAGAGGAGCATCAAAGGATGTCCTTAATGAGATGGAAAGAAACCTTCATGATTGTCTTGGAGTATCGAAGAATCTTTATACTGATGCTAGACTCGTTCCTGGAGGAGGAGCTGCTGAGATGGAGATTTCTGCTCGCATGAATGAAGAAGCTAACAAATACGAAGGAATTGAACAACTGCCATTCAGAGCTGGTATTTATTTAATAACATAGTGGGATATGCTTTGGAAGTTATTCCTAAGACTTTGGCTACTAACTGCGGTATGGATGTTGTGAGAATTATCACTGAATTGAGAGCTAAGCATGCAGAAACTGGAAATGCTTCTTTCGGTATTGATGGAAACAACAAGAAGATTAGTGATATGACTGACGTTAATGTTTGGGAGCCAATAGCTGTGAAAAATCAGATCATTAAGACTTCTGTTGAGGCTAGTTGCCTTCTTTTGAGGATTGATGACGTTGTTTCTGGAGTTAAGAGAAAGGAGAAAGAACAGAAGCCTGGTCCTTCTATGGGAGGTATGGGAGGAATGCCTGGAGGTATGGGAGGCATGGCTCCAGAAGCAATGGAAACATTTGGTGATGCAAGAGATGGATGATCGTGTTACATCAATAAATATTAAACTCATTATAGAATGTTACTAGATAATTAGTATCAATAATCTTTACAAAAGTGAAATATAATTTATTGACTACAGATAATCGAAATAATTATGAGTCGAGAAATTATTGAAGAGTAAGAACGATAAGAACGAAAAAAGAATAGACAATCATAATAAAAAACACGCAATCAAACAACTAGTAAAAAATAAAGAGAAAATCCTTCTTAAAGAAGACCAAGACCTGAATACTAGGAATAACCATCTCATTCTTCCAGAAGATCAAGACATCAAGAATAATAACCATCCCTTTTTCAAAGAAGACCAAGACCCGAACACTAGTAGTCATCTCATTCTTCGAGAAGAGCTAGACCTGAGAAGCGATCTCCATCTCTATCTTAAAAAATGTACACTAATCGATATAAAGTTTATTAATGTAAAATAAAAAGCAACGATAGATGAAAAATAGAAATTACAGTAAAGCTGAGCATTATGAAAACAAAATAAAAAGAGCCAAATCAGATTTAGCTAGTAGGAGAATCAACAAGTTGGTTTAAAACCAGAAGTATTAAAGAAGGGCTTTAAGTTATTCTTATAAGAACACTTTGTAGCAGATTCAATAGGCTTGGAATAATTATTTTTTTTAGTTAAATCAAAAGTAGGCTTAGATTTTTGAGGAATTTGAGAAAGAACAAAAAAGAGAAGTTATCAAGGTAGAAAAAAAAGTAAGAAAACGTTGTAAATCTTTGCCTGCTTCTACTAGATAGATATAGAGTTTGAAAGAGAAAGAGTATTTTTTGAGGAAGAAAGGAGATTTCAAGCATTTGAGGTATGTTAAAAATCAATTGGCCTAGACAGTATATATTTTATGAGATAGGTGTTGAAAGAGAGAAGAAAGAGAGCTAAAATAATCCAGGAATATACATATTTATAGTAAGAAAGAATAAACGTAGCTGCATCTAAGAAATATAGTGCTTTGGTGAGCAAATTAGACTAGTTCAGGAAAGATAAGGAGAGGACATATTTGCGATAGGAGAAGAAGTTGAGACAAAAATACAAGAACGCAATGCAGAAGTTGAAACATGACCAGACGATGGAATATTAGAGTGTGAAAATCAGAATGACTATTCAGTATTGACTATATTGACTTGATTTTTATTTTAGAGGAGAATAATATATACTAGTATGAATCCGGAATAAAAAATAGAGGCAATTATTGGTCGCAAAGTCTACAGCGGAAAGGTTCTATATCTTACCAAATGGCAAGGTTATCCTGAAGAAGAGGCTACTTGGGAGTCTGTCAAATTACTTAAGGAATACAAACATCTCATCAGACACTATAATCTGCAAAATAGAAATCAAATGAACAAATAAGAAGAAGATAATGAATAAGGGTAGTCTAATATGCTAGAACTTCAGAAACATGAGTCCTCTATGGTTGGCTAGGAAGAACTTAGTCAAGCAATTTTGCCGGCAAAAATTTAAAAATAAAGAAAAGACCCCCTAGAATAGGTCCAAACTGTGAAGAAAACAAGAGACTTACAGGTTGTGAGAAGAAGAGGTCGTCCTCCAAAGAGAAAATTATTCTAAAATTAGGAAGTACCCCGCCCAATCAAGACAGAAGAGAATGTAATTGAATACAAAAACTTCTAAAATGATGTTTCTAAGTACATTCTACCACTTGTCCCTGATCAGTTCAACATTGTGAAGAAAGAAGAGGTGATAAATGATATGGGCAAAGTCAATCTGGGAAATTAGGACGAGATGATGGGAAATAAGGACGAGGTGATGGGAAATAAGGATGAGATGAATCTAAATATAAAGGTAGAAGACGGGGAGAGCAATTTGGTCAAAATATTTTATGCTGATAAGAATGAGAAAGGAATTCTTGAATATACTATTGAGGAGAAGGGAGGGCATTTGAAGAAGCTACCATCAGAGGAGATATTTTCATTGTACCCTAGGAGTTTGGTGAGTTTCTTGGAGAGCAAATATTTCCCCAGAAAAGACACTTTCCGTTGATTTTATCAGATATTGAATCATTTATCAATCATATCTAATTTATAATCTTGATTTGATAATTGTATAGGGGTTGGGGTTGGGGTTGGGGTTGGGGTTGGGGTTGGGGTTGGGGTTGGGGTTGGGGTTGGGGTTGGGGTTGGGAGGGTAATATTAGGTTTATAGTCTCATTTTATTTGAAGTTTTTTTCGAAAGACTTGTATTTGGGGTATGTTTTTTTATCTCGAAGTATTGATTGTTGATTGTTTATAGAAGATTATGAGGTTTATTTGTATTTTTTGGTTTTATTTTGATGGTTTGTGATAGTTTTAGTTTTTATTTTGAATATTTTTTTTAATATAAAAAGTGTGTTTATTATGGTAGAATTGTTTATGTTTTTAATTTATTTTTAATTATTTTATTCTTTTTGTTTTTACTATTTGATCTCTTTCTCTTTTTTCCTTTCTTTTTAGGTTTACTTTTAGAAAAAGAACGATTGTTGATATCATAGCTACAATCTTCTGAAAGACTAGTTTCAATGGACTATTTAAGTTTGATTTAGGTAGATTTAGTATTAAGAGTATGAAGAATGACAGTTAGAGTTATTTTTTTGGAAGATGCTATTTTGAATGGGAATTGATTTTAATACTATTTGATGAGAGTTGATGTTTCTTAGCAGATAGGTAGATATTTTTTAATAATATAAATGCTAAGTACAACATTAATTAGTATACTTTTTTAATCTATATTTTTATTACTTTATTTTTGTATATTGTAGATTTGGTTTAGTTGATGGAATGTTAAAGTATTAATTATTTTTATTTGATTCATTTGATCTGTTTTGTTGTTTTTATTTTATTCTTCAAAAAGATTCAATTTTAGTTATGAAAGCTATCTGAAGGATATTATCTTAGACCTTTATTTGTTTTGTTTATTTGATATTTGGCTTTGATTTTGGAGCATTTCAGTGATTAATTTTTAAATTACTGACTTTTTAATAGATAGAATATTCTTTTTATTATTAAAATGCTATCTTAATTAGCAAAGTGTTATCAATTAGTCTAATTATGATTTTTACTCATTACTCACACCTTTTATTTGATTTTATCTGTTTTGAAAAGAGTAAAGAGAACGAACTAAGTCAAATATTTTTAAAACTGAAGCTAAACTGACCTAAATAGCATGAATTGATAGACTGACAGTACTGAGATAATGATAGAATTTAACTAATTGAAACTACCAGTTCCACAAAGAGTTAAATATAGTGCCTTTCATTGTTTACTATTCTTCTGCATCCATGAAGCCTAGTTTGATTTTTTATTATTCAATCTAATTGACTATTATGTTGACAGCTGAAAGTAATATTTAACTTGCCAGTTCTTCTTTCTTATTCTTTACTTGAATTAATGCTTTGTTATACAATATCTTTAGTTAGTTTTTCTTTATATTTCTTTTTACTACTGGATTATCTTGATGAAGAGAAGTGAGCTGTTTATGGAGATGGCTGATAGCTTCTTGCAGAGATAGGAGTTAGTTGTACTTTTGTTGGGTGAATAGACTATGGGCTCTTCTTTAGGCTTATCTGATTCGTTTGGGTATGTCAGCTGGATATTATAGGAGGTACTTACAGGGAGAGGATTCGTAGTAGTGTAGTTATTGCATTCGAAGAAAGGTATAATTATAAAGAATAAAGAAAAATATCATTTACCCATAGTTTATTGACTCTAAGATCTTTATGATTCTTTTAATGAAACTGTGTCTCCTATCTAGACTCCACTTTTTTATAATTTTTAAGTGAATTGTATGTTTTTATTTTATGTTCTTTTTATCCAAGGGGCTTCTATCTTCTTTTCTATTGATTTTGGACTGAGTTCTTATAAAATAAATTATGCAGATATTGGCAACTGAAGAGATGGTTTTGGAAAACGCGGAAAAGGAATACTAGGTCTAAGAAAGATTCTTATCTAAACTTATTATTTATTTCTCAAACTAATGGAACGATAGGGAAGATAGTTTGAAAGTAATTTTGAACAGTTGAAGCCTAGTGTTTATTTGAGATCTGGAAGACATTAATCTTGATCAAAGTTTATCTGTTAGAGTTTATTCATGGTTTCTTTGACACCGAATTTGTCTTATTTTCCTACTAGAGCTTTGAGAGCAAGGATGGCTTTGGGTTGTTAGTTAATAAGCAAAATACAAAATACCCAAATTGTATCTAAGAAGTGCTTGCGTATTTTATTATTAACAAGTGAAGAGTTCTCTTTGCAAGTATTTAAGCAAGATACAATATTTTTATTCCACATATAATTCCAGGCAAATGATCCATTTTTGGTAGCTATCTTGTAGAAAGCAATCCTATGGAAAGCTGATATGTAAATTCATGATATTATTTTTAGATTACTAATTGAGATACTGTCCTTCGAATGCACTTTGAATGATAGTACCTGATATTCCACCTTAACTGAACTATCCTTCATAGATAGCGATAGCCTATGACATCATTTTGGTTTAGTTGGTTTGATTTTATATTTTATTTATTGAACGGATGGCTTAGTCATATGCGCCATTCGAAAATAATATCTTTGACACCCATAAAGATATCTAGTCTTGTTTTGTTTATAGCTAGATATATTTTTGGAGATCTTAAAAACAGTTTTAAACTAGTATGTCGTTTTTACCCTTTGATTATTTCTATAAAGAATGTTCTTGTTGGTTTGTTTATTTTAAATGGACTGATTTCATTAGAACTTTTACTGAGTCTTATTAGTTATTTTTTTATTAACTTAAAAGTAAAAATGCTATGCTTCTGCCTAATAAAATCTAAGGCTGTTTTTATTCTAGTATAAGGCCTGCACTAAACTATTTGATTGCTTCATAGTAGTTACCTAATTTGATTTAGAGGACACCTTTGATCCATAGCCATTTCCATGAACAATCTTCTGCTACTTTTAGTGCCCGATCTAGCTACTATTTACTCTAATTCAATCTGCTCAGTAACAATAAAATCAATGATTTAAAATAAAGAGCTAAAGGATGTGAGCCAATAACAGAGTGATAGTTTTCCATTAATTATAGAGTAGACTATAATATTTATTTGAAAGAGGCTTAATTTTATCCTAGCTAATCTTATCTATCTTTCCCTTCTATTGCCAACTTTACTAATAGAGATACTTTATACAATAAAGGCTATACAGGTATTTTGCCATATTTATGATAGTATAAATCAGTACAAGCACCGTATTTTGATAAGGCATCATCTTGCATCTCATTCTCTGCCATCAGTAGTCCCTAGCAAAGATATTTGTTATATGAGATATCGGATTATCTACCGAATACGTCTTTGAGATAATTTTAGTATTATTAATAGGTATCAAGGGCTGCAAAGAAGTTGTTTTGGAAGAATTATCCGTAAGCTTTGAATAACAAAATTAAAGGATAGATAAATTATTTTTATCTGCCTACATAGAGTTACTATTATTTTTAGTTTATGTATTATGTTTGTACTCTTTGTTGATCTTTTTTTGAATGGCTTATTATCTTAGTTCTCACTCGAGTTGACTATATTTTAGGGACTTTTCTTAAAACTGATTTAGTTGAAAAATATCTCAATTTATTTCCTCCTTATTTCTATATTGATTTTGATATTTTGGCTTTTGCTCCAGGACTACCCACAACCAAGGCCTTTCTTATTTAAGATGTCTAGTTGTATCTTGATTTAGGTTGTGAATTTTATCTTTTTATTTTTTGCAACTTTTTGTTATCTTCATTTCTTTTAACGTCTGTAAATATTTTAGTAAGAATTGTAACTCCTTCATTATAGTTTGATTTGATTATATACATGAATGCCTATACTACAGTACCCCACTAGTCCATCTTTATGTTACAAATTTAACCCAACTTTACAACATTTAAAGCCTAGTAAAATTGATTGTTCTAAAGATAGAGTTGTAATAATTTTTTGTATGCTTTCTTCATCAAATTTATGTTTCCTTGAACTCGTAAAGAATATTCAAGATGAAGAAGACCTTATTATCTTTTTTATAACTTTATTTAACAACATCCTAGATAATAATAATAGTCACAACTCTTAGAATATTGTCCCTTGCCCACCTACAATAAATAGTGATAACTTTAAGGCCATCTCTAGAGTTGATACAAACATATTCCAACTTTCAATTCCATCTAATGTCTGAGGACTTCAGTCCCTTAGTGATGTCCTAACAGTTATATTCCTCTTAAGTATGGACCAAGGGCTTTATCTGGTTTTCCTTGAGCTCGATAGCAATCTCCAAGCGAGTGATGAGCTAGAAAGGTGGCTGTTGATTTATCGATAAGAGCTTTGAAATCTTGTTATGCTCTGTGGTAGTATTTGAGAAGGAGATAGAGTTTTCCTCGAAAGCAGATGGCTTATTCGAATCCTTAATATCTACGGATGCATTAGTTGACAATATCGAGGCTTTAAGTTACTCTTCCTTGATAGATAGTTTTTTACCCATTTTGTTGAGAGACATTGCTGATAGTAACATGGCATTAGGTTTGTTTTGATACTAATCTGCAATAATGGACAGATGGCTGAGGGCATTTTAGACTTGTCCAACTTTGAGTTCTGATACTGCGCAAAGGTAGAGAGCCTAGTTGTGTCTTGGGTTATTTGAAAGGAACTGATGAAACAACTTGACTGCTTATTTGAGGTCTCCTTGGTTATTATAGATATTTTTTGCTGAGATGAGGAGTGAGTCGTTTTCTGTCAGGAGAGAGGACGACTTTTTAGGGGAACGAGGTTCTTTTTTATCTTTGTTAGATGAGATAGCAAGAGATTTGTTTCTTTTGTGGACGTTGAAATTCATTCTATGATGTTTATTATATATGATCAAATCAAAAGGAAAATTGGATTGTTAATGTGAGAAATCAATCATTGAATTGCTTAGATTATCCGTTAGCCCATCGATATAAGTACCTACCTGATAATCTTCCCTAAGGATTGTCCAAAAACTATCCTTCAGCTCTGTCTCCTATTCCGAATTCATATAATCCTCTTTGTCTGATGACTCGGCCATCTCTAATCATCACTATTCCATCAAACTTATCTCCGTTATCGTATGTAAGGTTTCCTTTGAGTTATAGACTGTTGTTTCCATTGTAATCTGAGGTAAAATCTCCTCTGAGAAGTACTTTTCCAAATTTTATAACTCCATCTCCTCGAATACTATCATTGTCAAAGCATCCTTCATAGACAGCTCCTTTCCAGTGATATATTCCTCTTCCATGCTTTTTACCTTTGACTAACGATCCTTAATACCTTCCCAACTCGACATTGTATTCATCATAATAGGTTACTTTTCCTTGTTGTAGTTCGTCTGATTGCCAGTTGCCTTCGTAGACTTGTGTATATCCATTTTATGTTTTTCTGAGTGATCCAAGTCCTTATCTATAATCTTTTTCCCAGTTCCCTACAAACTACCCATTTTTAAATGTCAACTTTCCTTTCCCACTTTTGAAATCATTAAGCCAGTATCCAAAGTAATGTGCATTGTTGGGGTAGTAATGTAGTCCTAGTTGTGACTTTTTTCCGTTTTACCAGGCTCCATAGTAGATCATTTGTCCTTTTTAATACTAAAATTTTCCTAGTTTTCCAATTCCATTGAACTTTCCATTGAGGAAATCACCGAGATAGATGATTTGGCTATTGGGATCATAGTTATGAAAGACGTAGACGCCCATTCCTTCCATTTTTTTATTTTTCCACTCTCCGATATACCTATCTCCATTTCTAAAAACATAAAGTCCAAAATCGTCTTTAACAGAAGAGTGGCATTATCCCAACTAACACTGCAAATCTTTTGTTTATCTTTATATTTTGGCAACTATCTAACACTACATTTACATTTTTATTTCATGAAGAGAAAGCTGTCGACTTCTTACTGGAAATTGAGAGTAGGTTGTAGATATTTTTATTATTGGTTGCCTTTAAGATGACTATGTCTATCATCTGGTCGATAGGTACTGTGCACTTGTTTTAGTCCACTTATTTACTATCGTTTGAGGAGTTAGTTTCTTTGGCCTAAACTGGTTTTACTCATGCGTTAGAGTATAATTTAATATCTCTATGATAGGTTGATGTAATAATTAGATTGAATGTAAAGAGGAGGGGGATTTAATAGTCGACCTTGTAAATTTGGAGCTGATTGTCGAAAGTTAGCTACTGGAACTTGTACTTTCTATCATCCGCCTAACCAACAACCTAACATGAATCAACCTGCCCAACACGGTCAATGGGAACAGCAAGGAAATCCTAAAGGAACTGGTTTTGGACATCACAAAAAAAACTAATACAACAACTACAATAATAACTACAATGGACCACCTCAAAACTATCCTAATAAATTTACTTAACCTAACCATTACCAACCTGGTCATAATCAACCTGGTCATAACCAACCGGGTCATAATCAACCGGGTCATAATCAACCGGGTCATCAAAATCCTCGATTCGGGAATGATCGACCGCCTCGTACTGACGATCCTGTATAGCGTCAACTGTGTAAGATGTATCATTTGGGACTTGAGTGTAAATTCGGGTAGAAGTGTCGAGGTAAGCATGGTTTTTTGATAAATAATTCATAGCTGATAAATCGATTTCAGATGATGAGAAATGTGCCTTTAGGTTTGATAACTCGATTGACTAAATTTATAAATGGAGGGAAAGAATATTTTGCTATGAGAAATGACAATACCATTAACTTCTTTCAATTCAGCTGCTAAACCAAACAACTAGCAGATGTGTTTAAATACTAGTTGCCCTGTAAAGATAAAAAATACAATTTTTACGATCACAAAAATTAAATTATTTACTTTTCTACATAAAATCCTTTAACTCATTTTGAGGATATGGGTTTTTATAACTGTTTGACTCAACAGTATTGTTTCATATAAAATTCACATGTAGGTAAGATAACAGGTATGGCTCATCTAAAATAAAATGTTCTCATTACTAGTTCTATGAATACTTAACTCAAAGTATGGAATATATCAGAAAATAACTAAATCAAGTTCTACCACTAGGCTACTTAACTCTTAAAAAGTAGTTTTAATCCTCTAAATGCCAACATTGAACTCTACTTTGTTGATGTTAATCAAATAAATGGCATGCTAATAGTTAGTATTGGAACATCTGATGGAAGAGTCTTGTTCTTCTTAGGATAAACTCTCGAATTTAAACAAGTTCAACTTGGTTAGCAGTACGTAACATATTTTATATCGAGGCTAAAGTATTTAAGTTGAGGTATTCGACTCGGCATGAGGTGCCTACAGCTTTGGTTCTAACCTGGAACCAACAAAAAACTTTCTCTAGCATCATGGAAGTAGATCTTGGCAATTTCCAAATACGCGCTTTGGTTGAGGTGAAGACGACTGAAGATCAACCCAAGGCAATGCTATGCCAATTTTAAATGATACATGGCTACCTGATGGTGGCCAACTTGAATGGGTTTGTTTCCATTTACGGATACCCTGATTCTTCTCAAAAGCTGGGTGGATTTATCCATCAAAATCCAATAAGTGACATGATTGCTTCAGAACAGGAGCTGTCAACTACAAAAATAAAAATAAAAACACTGTTTATCTTGTAAAAGAAAACAGAACAACGTTAAGGATCTCTAGGGATCTACGTGCTTAAATGATCATCATCACATTAACCATCCATTCCTCACATATTTATCACTTTATTGTTTCTTATATTTATCACTTTATTGTTTCTTATATTTATCACTTTATTGTTTCTTATATTTATCACTTTATTGTTTCTTATATTTATCACTTTATTGTTTCTTATATTTATCACTTTATTGTTTCTTTTGTTAGTTATACCTAATATGTTCTTTGCCTGATAAGTTAATATAATGAATATAATGCTAGACAGGAATATTCCCAAGACAGTGATCCCTATTATTCCTCGTATCTTTTGTTCTATGTAGAAAAGTTCTACTACTTGGCTGATCTCAATCCTCCTAAAGATATTCCTAATGCTTTCTTCTTTAATGTTGACAATGTACCTAGTCCTTTATTTAGGATCTAGTCTATGAAGGCTTCTTTTAAGATTTTGGACCTTTGAATCTATCTAAAATTTGGAAATATATTAACTAGGTCTCTAAGTTTTTAAGTGATCCTAAGTTCAAAAAAAATATTTTCTATCATTTTACCTCCACTCATTACACCAAATGCACCAACTCTGCTCTTCTTGTCTGTTGCTACTTGGTACTACTTTAAATATTTAGATGGTAGCGATGAACAAGACAGCTGAGTAGGCATTTTAGCCTTTCAAGCAAGTGTAATTTAAGGCGTTTCGAGATGCAGGGTATGGTCAATGTACTTACAAATGCACAGTATTGATGTTTTTAATTAGATTTTGGATTGTCTTAAAGGTCTGCAGTATGCTATGAAGTTAGGATGGTTTAATTATAAAAAATTCGATTTGGTTGAATATGAACACTACTAGAGGATATAGAATGGAGACATGCATTGGATAATTCCACATAAATTTGTAGCAATGAGTTCACCATACGATAAATCAAAAGATAATCATGATGTATGTCTGTTTTTATCAAGAATTCAGCTTTTAGTCCCAACGATTATATCCCTGCCTTTAAAAAACTAGGAGTTTCTGCTGTAATAAGACTTAATAATCAAACTTATGACAGCAATCAGTTCAAATAAAAGGGAGTCAGACATTATGACCTCTTCTTTACTGATGGAACTTGCCCTTCCAAAGAAATTGTTGATTAGTTCTTGAATATTGCATAAAAATAACCTGGAATCATAGCTGTTCATTGTAAAGCTGGGCTAGGAAGGACTGGAACTCTTATTGGATGCTATGCCATTAAACATTATCATTTTAATGCTGCTGATTTTATTGGCTGGATTAGGCTTTGTCGACCTGGATCTGTTTTAGGTCCTCAGCAATTTTTTTTATTAGAAATGGAATAAAAACTTAAAATATCTGGTGATAATTCACCTCTATGGGGCGATACTAAGTTAAAATTAACTTAGTTATAAGTAGCTCAGCAGTTAAAGGTATTAATGGTGATATATTAGAGTTTAAGTATCAGTAACAAAGGGAAGATGAGTGAATAGTAGAAGGTAATCGGGTTGAAAGGGTAGAAGAATCAAGGAAACAAGTTGGTTTAAGCTAAAAAAAAGCACTAAATCAAAAAGATGTGATATTTATTTACTCAAAAATAATTTAGTTATGACAGGTATTTTAGATTGTTCTTAGATATTTTTGTTAGATAATATTATAGTTGGCATATCTATGGGATTTCTTGCAAAATTTAACTCATTTACTGATGGATTTGCTAAACTGACTCTTATAGTCTTGGCTTTTCTTTTGGCTTCGATACCCATTGTCTTTCTTCTGGGAAACGAAAAGATTCATCATCAGAAATGGCATGATGGTCTTTCTTAGTATTCTGATAGAGAACAACAAATCAAAGAGGCTAAAAATGTTGATTTTGCTAATATTTATTTGAAAGATGATGGAAATTTGGGTAAAAAGGATATCCAGAAAACACTTGAATTAGCAGATTATATATGTTATCAGTTGGATGAACAAGGTGAAACGGTAGTTAGGAGAAATTTGTAGTTGAAGAGTAAGAAAAAGAGTAAAAAAGGAAATTAAGTTGATATGCCTCATTTCAAGGTGTCTCATACTTTGCTTTAAGAGCCTCCGCTTAGCGATTTGAAAGACGCTATATCTGAGTATATTGACTTTTAACACTACTCATTAAGTGGTAAATATTACGTGATTGTTAATTTTGGGTCAATGTAGTCTCATCTTCTTGAGGAAATATAAAAAATAAAAGACCATAATCCTTATTACAAGTTCATTGTTGTGAGTGCTTTTCCTATCAAACATCAACTATTTGCATAAAAAGTCATTTAATAAGTATAAAATACTTAAACTATAAACGCAGAAGAGCCTTAGCCATAAGAGAACTAGTAGTTGTGATGTGATAATTGATGATAATAATTATATTTATACTAATAATCATTATGTTTTTTTTTTTATGACAGCTTCTTTTGTGATTTTATCAACGCTTTAATATCTTTACTTTCTTATTTATTCGATGACGAGATTGAGTCGGTCGATGCATTGATCTTTTTTTCTAATGGCCTCTCTAAACAGTATTTCCTCTTTGATAAATTATTTTTATATTTCTATTAACTTTCTTTAGTACTGTTTTGAATTGTCAATAGAGTGTTCTTCAATTGATTAATTGGACGAGTTCTTTTTTATTTTGGAGCATTTACAGGTTTTTAAGAACATGTTGAGCTATTGATTTTATTATTGTAATTTGCTGACGATATCTAGTAGATTTTATATTTTTTATGTGTATTTAGCTATTTACTAATCTTATGACTACCTGAACATAGATGATATGTAGCCTTAATGATAGTTTTTAGATGACTGCAACTTATCATTTTATAATTATAGCTATATTATTCTTTATCTCAACTTCTATAACTATTACTTCTAGTGGTTGGCTTCGTCTTCATATTGAATTATCATGTCCAAAAACTATTATATTTGATTCTTTGTGCTACTTATTTGTTAATTATTCTACTATACGATTATTCTTATCTTATTTTAATACTCATTCTATATATTTGTTTTTGTCTGTTATTCGTGTTATACTGTTTATTTTAGATTTTATAGTTGAGATGTGAGTTGTTCTTTATCTTCTAGTAGTTTTTTAATCATATTCGAGTACTAATCGAACATGAGAGTTAGTTCTTATTTATTTTTTTTGAGGGCTATTTATAATTTATTTTTGAGGATGAGTTTTAATTACTGTAGAGAATTTCTTAATAATTTATTTTATTTTGCCATATCATTGTTATCTTTTATTCCCATCATCTACCTCTACACCTGGCTTATTGAATTATACAGCAATTATTCTAACTAATTCTAGTTATTATTCACCATGTCTACTATCTTATTCTTATTCATTTTCTAATATTAGCTATTTTAGTTATTTCTTTCTTTTAATATTGGTTGTTTGAAATACTATATTTATTTTGTTCTTTTGTTATTTAAGTTGGTTTTTCTTTATTTTAGTGGACTTTAATGAAGACAAAAGTTTTATTTGTTTATTATGTTTTTGTTCTATTGCTATGGACATGCTTTCTATGATATCAATTTATCTATATAGTATTTTTTAAATGCCTTTAAATATGATTTTCTTGATTAGCTATTTTCTTTAATAAATAGATAGATACTTTTGAACTATGCGGTTGAGTTGTTTTATTTTGAGAGGGAGTCGTTGGTGTGGGCGGTGGTGCGAGAGGTGGTTGAGGTTTTTTGGTATTTTTGGAAGTAAGACATCGTAGCTGTTAGACTATTTTATAATAAGGTCTAAAAACTATTAATTTTATAATAATAAAGCTATTATCATTGAAATAACTTATAATTATAACAAATCAATGAGTGTGAAACTACCTATCATCAAAAAATAAACCATCCCGAACGATTCATCTATCATCAATGAAAATTAGTCTTTTAATATTGTAAATCCTCCTTCGTAAAACCATCCTGAAGAATAAGATTATTAAAATAATGCTGAATTTTAGTAGATTGAAGAATCTGCTCCTCAGCAACCCGTATAATCAATAACTGTACTTAAGTCGAGAGCAGAACCGATTGAAAACGAGTTGAGAGTGGAAGTAGAGATGAAGAAAGAAGGAGGCGTACAAGTTTAACCTGATAAAAAGTCAAAATTGTAAGAATTAGAGGAAATATATAACTAGAAGTAAGTGATAATAGATTTAGATTAAAGTAGACCTCTCAGTTGAGGTAGAGAGTAAACTAAAAGAAGAAAGATCTTAAAAGTATTGGAGATAAAGTGGATAAAGATTTGAATAAAAGTTTATTGAAAGCAACTAAAACTAATACAGTCAATATTCGAGATATTTTTTCATCAACTCCAAAGATAATGAGTCAGAAAGGAAGTCTATTAAATGAAGAATTGAAAAAGATGCGATTGGCTATTAAAAAAATAAAGATAGATATCCAGAAAGTCAATGAGGGGATGTTAGATCCAGTATCCCAGATGAATTAAGAACGGGGAGCAGAATTAAAAACTCGAATAAGGAAAACTGATTTTGATTTAAAGGTTTAGGAGAATTAGAAGAGTATGCTTGAAGAATAGATATAGCGGGGAGGGAGAGATATCAATGATTAGTAGTAAAAGATGAAAGCAGAAGACATTAGTAGAATGAGACAGCAACTTGGATAGCTTCAGAACAATATTAAGTAATAGAAGTTAAAAATATATCAGTTATAAAAGAAAGATATATTCTTGATGTAAAAAGCTCAATATATTCAAGAAATAGACGGACATAAATATACTAAAAGAAACAAAATATCATAAAGTTAGAAGTAGAAGTTGTAGCAGTAAATAAAACAGCTAATATCTGAGATAAACGATACTATGGATGAGAGAAATAAAACATAATCTTAAAAGAAACAATTAACAAAACACTTGATAGGTGAGGCTTCATCGATGTAGACTAAAAATTGGTAGTTATGTAACAAGTTGAGAGAAATTGATGCGTATTTGCTTCAGTATTACTAGAAGAAGACAAGGAGGAAGGAGGTGAGACCTTTGTAGAAGTCAATAGATGTGATAGAGAAGTCGGTATCAGGTACGATATAGATGCATAATACTACTATTAATGAGAATTTGAATAAGAGTAAGTTATCATAGAATGATAAGAATATAAGAGGAGTTGAAACACTAGTTGAGAAGAAGAGATCATATGAATTTGGTTCTAGATAGTTAATTTAAAACGAAATAAATATGTCTGACTAATTTCTAGGTCCAAAGATAAACATAAAAAGCATTACAATAAGATGCGATAAATCTAAAATATACAGTATATCTGCTAGATATTTGAATAGTTATCAAAACGAGGTGAATGGATTTACAATAGGATCAAAATCAATACCCTAGACAGCATAGACATTATAGCTAAAGTTGATAAAGTAAGAGGTGATAAATTATGTTCATACTGGTTATTCATAGTAGAAAAGTATAATATTTTTATTATTGGTGACATCTTAGGGGAAGTAGTTGAAGTGGGGGAATAAATAAAATCATGCTAAAAGTTAACAAAAACATATCAAAAGGTATTAATCGAGCTATATTAAATGTAAAATGATCTAATTCTAACAATAATAAGATAAGTTTTTATCCTTTTTGGCTGGCTTTACTTTAGTTACCACTTATCTCACAGCTAAATGATTTTTTATATCTTATGGTTCATAATAATTAAGGGAATACTCATCATTTTCCTTTCTTTCCTCTCTTAGCTCCTTTTGCCTTTCCTTTGGCCTTGGCTTTTGGCTTAGCTTTAGATTTTGGCTTGCTCTTCTTCACTGACTTTGATTCGGCCTTCTTGACTGCTTTCTTTATACCTTTTGACTTTTATGATTTTTTAACTTCAACCTTTTTAGGTTTGGCTGCTGATTTAGGTTTAGACTTAGATTTAGAAGATTATTTTTGTTTGCTTTGACTTCCTTTTCTTTTTCTAGCAGCTTATTCTCTAGCTTATTTTTTCTTTTGTTTTAACTATTATTTTAATCTTCTTCTGGCTTATACTTCTTATTTACGTTTCATAGCTCTTGCTAGGACAGCTTTTCTTTTTTATTATCTTTTTTATTGTCTTTTTTGTTCTCTTTAAAGATTTCTTTTGGCAGCTCTTTTGACTCTTTATTCAGCCTTATGTAGTCTTCTCATTTTAGCTCTGTTTTCTTTAGTGATTCCATATTTTTTAAGTATTTTTTATTTATCTTAGACAAGCTGTTAATGATATTTTTAAAGTCTTTGTTCGTATTCAGCGATTCTATCTGAATTATCGATGTCAAGATCATTTTTTTATTTTTAATATTAATCTTCTAATTTTTTTTTTTCTTTTTGGCTTAAAGATTTCCAATCATTTTTGACCATCTTATTTATCTCAGATGAAGATGCATTCTTGTATTCTCTAGAATATTGAGCATATCTTTTTTTAACAAATCTTGAGTGAGGAACCAAAGGTTTCTTCTTTCCAGATAACTTTTCATACTAACTCCACAAATTATTCTTTTATCTCAGTCTAACGTTATAGATCTTTTCATAGTAGTCTTTTTTGTTGGCTGATAAGTTTTTCCATTAGAGTGCGAGTGATCTAGTGAGGGCATTCCAATCTTTTTCTCCTTTGGATCTTTCTTAGCTGGATCTTTCGAGGAAGAAGCGCATGTAGGGGTTCATGGGGGCTTTGGGTCTTTGAATGTCTGAGATTCCAAGTGAGGTTTAGAGATAGCGTTTGTATTCTTAATAGCTGTTGTCGTCCTGTTTCATCAAAAATTAGAGATAAGATTTAAGAGGTTATGAACTATTTAAGTAGTTTTGATTAATAATTACCCAATCAGAATTCAAAGTCCAATCATTTCAAATCATCATTAACAAATATCAAAACTACTATTGCAGCCAACCATATTTTAACATAACATCTTGGGGTTGGGGTTGGGGTTGGGGTTGGGGTTGGGGTTGGGGTTGGGGTTGGGGTTGGGGTTGGGGTTGGGGTTGGGGTTGGGTTGGGGTTGGG